>JABFOS010000049.1:0-14537 GCA_022817785.1 Amitus sp. ZL-2020 | reverse complement strand
CAGAACGGCTTGATGCATTGTACGACATTCTGTTCTCGCAAACGATTTTCTGCAATAACTCGTTTAAATGCTAGTTGTAGACACAAAATCTTATATGCCACGCGGACGGCAAGTGTTTGCTCGACTCGCTACGATGTTACAAGCCTCGGCTTTGCCTCGGCCAGTAACAATCTTGTTCGTCACGCAAAGACTCGCTTGCCGTCTTAGTGACATAATGTACTAATTTAATACATTTTTGTCCCTTAGGAGAATGAATTCACGATTCTCAATAACAATTCCTCCGAAAGAAATTTTTTTTTTTCTTTCGAAAATCAACTCCCGAAACCGTCTTGTGATTTAAATTTCATTGAAAATGGTTTTTGATTTTCTGAGTATTGAATCGACTATAATCATGATAGTATTATTATGACTTTGATGATTGTCCAAGTATATAACTATAAATTTATGATTTATATAATCCTATTAGGCTCAAGAGCCCCTATAAATAATATTTTTCTATATTTTCCATTTGCTCTAAGCCCTCTTATCGGTTATATCCAATATCTCCCAATTTACAGTTCATAGATCACTTTTCCCAATTGATCTTAATTACCGTTGCACTTGACTACAGCAATTTTTAAGTATTCCCAATCGATCCCTATTGGCCTAAGCTTCGCTCCATTGTGTCTAAACTTCAATAAAATCAAACTATTCGCCCTTCAATAAATTGAGGATAATTATGCTCCAATTATAATACCCAAGTGAAAACAAAAATATATGCGCTGAAATGAGCCCATAATATCCGTCCTTGACCCGCTCAACTAAAAAAATACTCTTATGATATTTTTTGGGGATATTCTGAATATATTCCTGCTGATATTTAAAATTGCGCGTACGCTCTCTGGTGGCAGTTCAGTGAACTACTCCAATGATGTGAATTTGCGAAAATATAGATGTGTCGAACCTTGACAACTATCAAAATATACATTCAAAATGTTCATCGAGTGTCGAAAATTAAGGTTTTTTTTACATCAATTGAATCAAAACCGCCATATTGGAAGTTTTTGAAGAAGCTTTGCCCCCATATGCTAGATTCCAGCAGCGTAGTAAGGGCATTTGAATATTCTTGGGCTCATTTTAGCGAATATTTTAGCTAATTCTAAAATTACTGGAAAATATTGGGTGCTATTAGAATATTGATTTATAATTTCTTGAGTGGAATTCCCTTGAGAAAATTTTTAGCATCTGGAAAATTACATGATTTTATAGTTGTGGAATTATCCCAGATTACATTACATGGGGTTTCACCGGTTGAATATCGAAATGGTCCTGCCTTTTAATCTCTATTTCAGCACTCATTTCACTGAACTGTATAACTTATGAGCCTTATGAGGATTATTTGTTGAGCAGCCTACAATGGTTAAGCTTTTCATGGAATCAACTCGCCCTGACGACGATCGGCCGAAGAACAGTACGATTAAAAATCTCATATCGACTGCTCGACCTCAGCCCAGTCAATTTGACGATAGAGCCAAAGGCATTGCAATTATGCCTCCTCCTTGTATACATATCTAACATGGTTAGACCGTGCAGACAATGATCCTGAGGTAATGACGAGACTCCAGAACATGATTGATGGCTGACACAAGAAAACTTCTTCTAAAGGAGCTCCAGGATACATTGCTCTAACGACTAAATATAAACAATTCATTTATTACATGTATACCGGCGTAATAAAAATGTTTGTACCATGCACAGGACTTATTCTTTATAAAATGAACATCCGTCGAAGAATCTACATAATAGTTTGTTTACCCTTCATAGGAAAAAAAAATCAAAACAGCTGCGCGTGAATTCAATATTAATACTTTTTTTGCAAGTGAAAATTGAATGTTTTTTAACGAAAAAAGTTTTGCTTTAATTATTTCCAAAAGTGACATCCGCTTTTCGAATATATGTATGATCCGACCATAGCAAGCAACTGTATGACCGATTGAACCCGATTAGAATAAGCTTATTAGCCGGACGTTTACTAGATTTCTAATTAAATCAATTTTTGATTAGCTAAACGTAATTTCAATAATGTTTGTGTCCTCGTCTCAATTTTATGAAAACCATCGCCTTAGCGGGAATAATTGGAAGTTTTGTGGTTGGAAAAAAAGTTAATTGCTTTTATGGGCTTTATCAGCCTAATCGAGTTGAATCGGTTACTATTGGTGATTTTAGTAACAATAATATATGAGCAAATAATATATGAAATTACGAATTTAAATTCTTATGATATCGACATTCAATCTTACTAGCACTTTTAAAGTCACCTTATCCTTATTTTGGATCTTTTTGTCGTCCACGATTTTTTGTGTCGATCCATTATTTCCTAAAGTAAATAATTTCTAAACAGTTCAAATTTGAAAGAAAAACCTTTCAAAAGTGAAGCGTATTATTCAATCGATCGTTTTCGATTACCGAAAACTATCGATTGAATAACCCGCTTCGCTTCTTTCTAAAATAAACGTACATTATATGCTCTTACAATAAAAGTTCCTAATGTAAAATCTAGAAAAAGGAAAATGAAATCGGAGAGACCTTTAAACCCTTGACTTCGCTTCAAAATTCACTGGATGTTGGAAATATAAATTCCATCCAATTTCGGCTTCGAACTCATTTCAAATTCAAAACTTGCGCATGCGCGTTGATATAAATAGTGACATCTTGGAAATTTCCCGACGCACCGTTTGACTTAATGATTTGAGCCGTAAAATTTGCCCTCGCTATCCAAAAATGTTAGTAAGAAAATTTTAATTTCATTTGTGAATTATTCGCGGGATAAAAAACCCTCAAGTTTCTCAATTTTATGATGCATACGCATTGATAGGATTGATAAAATCCGTCCCCTTCTCCCCCCACCCCCTTCCCCTCTCCCACCCTATCAATTTTTCAAGGACCACTGTTCGTTTATTGACCAGCTGAAATGTCATAAATTCCGAAAAAGAAAGTAAAGCATCATTTGTTTAAATGATATTTATTATTCATCTTAATTTTCTTTATCACACACATTCTCATAGAAAAAAATTTGTAAAACTAAAATATCATAATATGATAGGAATTGTCAACTGAACAACTCAATGGCAATCTTAAAAATAAACACTCAAAAATAAATGTGAAAAAAAAGTTCAGAGGAAGTGCCTAAATGCACTTTTACAATCTGATCCTATAATACCAAAGGCCAAGCGAGATTCAAGGATCCCTGCAACAAAAAAAGCACACACCAATTGTCATTCGTCAACCAAACGAACGATCGCGACACTTCTCGAAATTTGCAAACAACGCAATTACTGGCCGCCATTTTATTTCGACCCGCGAGTCCTCACACAAGCACGAATATAATAACGCGCAGTATCTAGACTTACCGTTTATTTTTTCACTTGGCGTTTGTTGTGTTCGGTGTTCATGAGCTTTGTTAGGATTTTTCTGGAATGTCCGGAAGGATCGGGATGATTGGTGTGAATGGCAGCCTCGCGTTTGCTCCTGACAAAAGAAACGAAATGCTAAATAACGGCTCTCGCGATAGTTGACAACAAATCGAATGCAATAATAGTCACCTCTGTTTTCTGCTGTGAAATATGTACTTGTCGAAGGCATAATTGAATTCGTCGTAATCGTCATGAGCATTCACTTGAATCATCATATTGGATTGATTAGTTTGAATCGTTGACAAACGTTTCAAAATACTCTGGGATAAAATTCAATCGACTGTTGCGATGCAATTCAATGTGATTTCTAATCGACACTGACACCACGGACTCTGTCTCGACTCTCGTTCGGGACGAAACTCGTATTTATAAGCAGACTCGAATGTTCGAATGATCCACGAGCGCACGCGCACCGCGCAGTTCAGGTGTGTCAAGGGCAGTCTCGGAAAGGTATCATACGCTCTAGCAACAACAAAGTTTTGCACTATCACACCTAGTGAATGCATGCAAACTTTGTCGCCGAGTAATGTCGAACCTTTTCGACACTGGTCAAGGGACGCGCTTTGTTTATCTTTTTACCAAGTATTCGCTTTCAACTTTGATATCTTTAGAATGAGAATTGAGATGATACCGAATCATCGCAAAAAGACTCTAAATTTATACAATCAAACTAATATGATCCAACTGCGTAAACGCCTCGATTTTTTTTACATTGGAAACGTCTAGAAAGCTCAATAATTTGCATTGGCAAACACGTTCCAGCTTTTTTTTCGATATTTATATTAGAAATGAAGAGAAACGGAATCGACGATGTTTCCATCGCCTCGAAGCGTTTTCTACGACTCAAATTTAACGGTTATCGGTTGCTTATCTCGCTCAAGTTACGCCAACACTGACTCACGTTGTTTACATTTTTATTCTTCGCCTTTCCAGATTTGCTTCACGTGAATATTAATTATCCGCAATAAATTGTAAATCGTGAGAAAACCGACATCCGTTTATATTCGAAATTCGGCTTGTTCCACGATTATCGATCGATTTTAATGCTTTTATTGCTTTTAAACGCGCGTTTAAAAATAAATAAATTGGAAAGCCAAAATAGGATGATCGACTCAAAAGATGATGAAATAACTCGATTCTTATGAAAAGCATTTTTTGACAATGAAATACAAACGTTTTATTAAAATTTTAGGTGCTAATCGTTGCAGATTTGCACAAAATTTACGGAAATTTTTGTAATTGCGTAAATTGTGGGCTCAATATTGATGTGAATTAATTGATCAATTTTTTTTACAATTTATGAGAAATTTTTGTTCCCTTTTTGTAAAATCTGAAAGTTGTCACAAATCAGCATAACATTCGTTAAAAATTACACGAAAATTACAGAAAAATTGAATAACTATTGATTTTTATGGAAAATTTGCCCGAAATATTATTAGGATTGCATAAAAATGAATTTCTAAATTGTGTGCTATTGGGATCGATAAAAAAGTCAAAAAAAGTAAAAATGAGTTTTATTTATTATTTAAATAAAACTTGCCATTTTAATTGTCGATTATTATACCAAAATTTTTTAAATAAAACTATCATAAAATATAAAAGCAAATAATTTATTCTATTAAAAAATAAAAAACAATTCAATAATCATAAATAAATTAATAATAATATTTCTATCATTACTAAAAAATCATTATATGCTTGATAAAAATTAATTAAAGTAATATATAATATTGAAAATCACAAAAACCATTGCATGACAATGAAAATTGTTTTCAAAAATGTGTACATTGGAAGAAGTTCATAAGTTTGAAAATACAATTGACTCAACTTTTTCCATTGTTTGAGTTAATGACTCTTCATCAGTTGGGGAATTGAAAAACATGATGTAACTCAACAACCGAATTTCAATAAAAGTTTCATCACAATTTTATTTCCGAAACAAAAATTTTTTGATTATTTTCGAGATTTTGTTCCATATTTAAAAGCCAAAATTTCTTCTTCTAACAAATATAAAAAAGCAAACCTGAGCAATTGATCACTTTTCACTCCTGAAAAAAAAAAAACAATTTAGAATAATATTGCTTAATAACTTTGAAATCGAAGATTGAACTCGCGCCCTCTGGTGGCTATTTGGTGAAATACTCCAATAATATATTTTCAGTTGTTGAACCTCGATTTTGTTAATTATTAGTGAAGTTAAAATTAATCAATCGATGAAAGAAACGAAATGAAAAATATTTATTAATTGTCAAATGTACAAATTTCAATTTGTAAAGTGAAGATTTTTTTTCAACTTATTTTCTGTGTTATCTTGTTTTAGAAGTAAAACTTCATTCCCGGCGCCTTGTTAATAAATTGCGCATGAATGATGATAAATTACAAAACTTGAGGTTGTACTACAAAAGTTAAGGTCAAAATTATTATAAGTTCCATAAAATTTATCTCATATTACTTTGGGAAGAAAAGCGTATTTCAGCGTATTTCGTTGCTCAAGAGAGGACTTTTTTTCCGTTTTAACATCAAATATTCTTTCTATCTCGGGCTGAGAAGTATAAATAAATCGAATGCAAGCTTTGATTTTGAGAAGTAATTAAGAAATGCAAATCATTACACTTTTTTGCCCTTGTTCTGAAAATTACTGTACACTACTTTGTTCATTACCCATTTCTTATGATACCATAGAAATTTGACCGTCCAAAAATTCAAGATATTGGAAATTTCAATCTCATACGAAATATCTTGTCCCTAATTTAATTTCTTCCGAATCATTCTTCTAAGTGAAAAACTTATTTTGCGGACTATTGATCATAAAAACACAAATTCCATGCATCATTTTGGTGTACTTAGTAGAACACAAATTTCCATGGTGCCAAAAATATTTAAGTCCAGAATTCGAGATGTCCCTACCATATGTATTTTTTTCCTCAGTTAAATGTATTTGTTATTAACTAAAAAAAAAGCTCATGCGTTACTCGACAATTGCTTCATTCCATATTTTTGTGATCCGTAATAATAACGAATGCACGCGAAAAAATTTTTCCCTAAAAAAAAATATTTTCAAATGTTTCGATTGGTCAACCTTGTTTTTTCTCGTAACGATGGCCGTTGGTGGCTGAGGATGAAGCGCAGTTTTTTTTTTTTTTTTTTCAGTTTATTAGTCAGTTCAAATAATACATTGTAAAAAAACTTATAGACTAATTTATAAGATAGCATTGCTTATTCTAGGTGATTTAGGCTGTAGCGCTCTTATTCCTATACGATTAGGCTAATTTAGCGATCGCTGGTGTCATTGATTTCTGAGGATGAAGCGCAGTAATGCTCTTTCGCGTGCCAGTACCTCTGGGACCTCAAACATCCGTCTGACGAGTCGTCTTTGCCGTTCGCAACCAGGTCTTTCTTGTATTTTTTTCATTCTTCGGTTTTGGAACCAATCTTTAATCTGACGCTCGCTGAGGTTCAGAGAGCGAGCCATTTCGGCCAAATATCTGTTCTTGTCGAATGCCGCCCCTAATTCCAGGAGTTGCTCGCTCGTGTAAGACGTACGCTGTCTTTTGCCGTTTTTCATTTGCTTGTCGTCGGCTGAGGAAAAAATCGATAAGATTTTATTTATATGCTGCGATACATGAACATCATTACATTAAACATTTTTGGCGTTTCAAAATTCTCTTCGGACTCGATTTATAAATGAAGAGATAATTCGTTTCTTTAGACTTCAAAGTTTCTTTTCGATAAATAACACGAGTTTTTATTCTTGTGCCTCTAAACTATTACGCCTACTGTTCCATTTCTTGAACCCCTTGTTACAAAGTTCAAAAATTCTTCGAACGGCTCCCAAAAATGTGGACTCATTTCCTTATCAGTCGTTTATATCGCGTGGTAATTGAAAAGCTATTTATTTATCACAAAGCGTTAGTTTAACGCTTGCTCGGCGCTCGTTTTATACTGCGTTCTCTATTTTCAAAAGATTTCAGTAGAGGGAATATTCGCCATTTCCAAAGATATTTTGGCTCGTGGTTTTCATCGCGAATTCAACTTTATGACCGAGCGTTAACTTCATTCGAATGTCTTGAAAATTCGACGAGATATAATCGTTCTAGTAGAAAAAAAAAAAACAAATATTACACAAAAATGAAATTTCAACGACCAAAATTCAGCTTTGGAAATTTATTTTTTATCTTTGGAAAAGAAGGTCAAACTTTTTGAGCGTGAAGAAAATCTATTATTATACTTAGATAAAATTTGGACGTCCTATATTAATCATCAGGAGAATAGATAAAACTTTCCAGGAGTGAAAAAAAACTCGATATTCTACCAAAATGAAATATAAACCCTAGAAATTCAGCTAAGAAAAATTTGTTTTCCGGATAAAAAAAAATTACAAGCCTAGAAAAAACCAAATCTCATACTGGAATAAAATTCCAGCTACAAAAATTGATTTTTCACTCGCAAAAAAAAATAAGACAAATTAATTTCGCCGAATGCGAAAACTGGGACAAGCGCGATGAGTAATTCGGGGCAATGGATACTTTTTTGGCAATGTCCATATTTCTGTGGATATTTAATAGGCGATCAAGTAATGACATTACGAATTTTTGACGAATCGAGAATTTTCTATCTCAATCAATTACGGCCGACATTAAAATTTTGTCAAATGAAAATCATTCTCGAGAGACTCAAGAAACTCAGGAATTCAATTACTTGTGAGATAAAAATTCGAGAATTCTCATTGCATCTTTGGAACCCTGATCGAGACTCACCGTTTCTTTTCTGCGAATTGTTCTCCTCCGACGAGTTCTCCGATTCCTCGGACTTCTTTTCCCCAGCGCGCAAATTCCTCATTTGCTGAGGGTTCTGAAGCGCCGAAGAATTCGAATTCATGGGCATCGAAGACGGAGCAAGAACGGCTTGTTGTTGGGGCATCATGATCTCAGGATGCATGGGATGTTGCATGACGATATGAGAGTGAATGTAGTGATTATGAGGCTGGACGTTCGGAGCCCAATTCACGTGATTTTCGTTGTCTTTGCAGATGCTCAAATGATTTGGATGTTTGTGAGGGCTCACTGAAGACAAATAGCCGCCGCTGGTTTCACTCGTTGACGATAAGTCACCGTATTTTCTTTCCCCGGTTTCGATCTGCGCGACGGATTCGTTCTTTACGTACACGAGAGTTTGATTTTTGGTCAAATCTTTGGAATTGTTGACTGGCCCGACGGACGTTCCGTGTCCCGTGCTCACAGGTGACTCAGGGCGATTCATTTTCGGTTTTTTATCCACTTGAGAGAACTCGGTGTGATTGAGATCGGCCTTTTGTAAGACGAGCTTACAATATCGATGGCTAAGCGAGTCCCAGGAACGATTACCTTCTCGGTTCGTCGTCACTTCTCAACTACTAACTTCTAAGCGCGACACACCTTTTAAATTGTTCGGGCTGATAACGACAATGGACACATACCACCCAAGCTAAGTTTCGACAATCTTTCGATAGGCGTCGCATCCTTCCCCCACCACTTTTTTACCTTTCAACTAATGGTCATTGATAACGTTTTTATTTCGGGCGGTTCATTATCTTCTTCATTAATTTTATCGCTCTTCGATTGGGTTCTGGATTTTTCCATTTTTCAGTGTTTTGTTTTTCGATGTATCTAAGGTTATTATTATTCAGTTGAAATTTTCTAGGGTGCAGTTTATATTTGAGGGAAACACTTATGAACATGAACATGAAGGTCTGATGCGGGGAAGATGTCCCTTTTGTCGATTTCGCATTTTCGTAATGAGTACGAGAGAGAGACTAAAACTTCTATCTCTCTTGAGCTTGCACAAGAGATTAAAGAAAAAATGTTTTGACGATCTTTCAGAGCATGTCAGTTTTTAATGTAATTGATTCCGAAAAATTTGTACTATTCGTGAATTAGGAACGTTGATCTTGCAGTTAAAGATGGTGTGTTAATTTCTAACATTATCAGTTGTTGCTGCTAACATCAGAAATTTACAATCCGGAAATTCTCGTGATTCAGGGAATAGATACCAATAAAATACACAAGTACACACTATTATGAACGATATATGGGATATTTGATGTATTTTCGAATAATCACTTAATTTATATGTAATGGTTCTATTCCAGCATTAGTTGTGCGTAATTTTTGATTGAAACTTTTGAGATTTTAGAGAGCCATAACAAAACATTCATAAGTATAATATGCAACCTTGTCCATAATGCGTAATATTCTAATTGAATTTATCATTGAAAGTGATCCATAAATTCTTCAATTCGATCGGAAAAAAAATTCATTAGCATAATCGAATTCAAATGGAATATTGGACACTTGGAGCAACTTTTATTGAAAATTCAATCTACTGATGTATCATTTAGTATCGTGCTCATTTTACAAATTAGATTTATCCAACCAATAACTGTCATGAATTTTTGAATTCATTCAAAATTTCCATGATTTTACAAAGTGGTACATCGATAATAAATAAAGAAGGGTAAACAAATTTGAACAATTAGATTCATGAAAAAATTTTGATCAAATAACTACTTTCATTCATTCATCAACTAATTGATATTTAAATAATTGGACTCGTAACCTTTATTCAAGCATTAATTGTGTATTTCAGATTGCAGGTGGGAGAGAGCGACAAAGGATTTGCGAGCAGCCAAGAGAAATTCGGCATTATTCGAAACAAAATGCACGGATTTGCAGACTCAGTTCAACCAGATTGTTGCAGAAAAGGAAAAAAGCAGGTGGCGAACTTGAGAAAAGCGTCGCCCAAAGTTTCGAGACGCTCGGAATTGAAGGCGTCGTGGGATTGCGAGCTGGTCAGGGCCTGAAAGAACGTCGGATCAGAATAACTACAACCTTGAATTGATATTGAATTTTGCAAAAAAATTCCAAGATTCCGTGTTCTAACCTGTAAAATAATCGTCGGTTCCGAACCTCGAGGATTGCCCGTCTTAAAGACGTTGAGCATCGGAACCCGAATAGCATCCGAAACCGAAACAAATCCAGGATAAAAATTATTGCGGACCCATTTTTCCGTGTCTTTTTCAGTAAATCCTGTCATAAAATTGTAATAATACTCGATGTCGAGCAAACGAACATTCTCGATATTGCGTTCGAGGTCCGTGGGTTCGCGCTGCTCCCAGACGTACAATTTCTGGTCCGTGTCCAAAACGTCAATTTCTGGTGCTGTCACGCAAATTTCCTGTATCTGACCATCCTCCATGGTCTCGTCAAGAGTGTCCTGAAGGACATCCGGAGAATTTGGTTCTTTGAAATCAACAGACACGAGCAACGGAGCCCACTTTTCCCCGGAAGTCAAGTGAATTTTCCCGATTGACATTTCAGTCACGATGGTTCGTCTCAGTTCTTCTGCGATGATCAACTGGTACAATCGATGAAATATAGAGGGCAGTGTAGTCGCCTTGAGCCAATGAAGGGATGGAAATTCGCGAATTTTGTTTGCGAAATGACTTCTACAGTGCAAGGGTATATACTGCTTGCAAAGATTCCGCACATTCCTACGTTATCGATCGAAGCACTTATGAAACGCAGGACGAATTTTTGTAAAGTAAAATTTTTTTTTCGGAAATTCTTACACACATTTTGCATGCTCAATTGAAGAAATGCGCTGAAGCGGAATGTTGAGGAATAAATCCTTTTCCAGAAATGTCTCAAAAATGTAAATTTGAATGTAAATGAAAAACTTGAAACTTCTATTGAGAAGTATAGCTAGATTTCCTTATTTCTGGATAAAATGTGTAGAAAAATCGGAAAAAAAAATTTTAATTCTGTTCAAGTTAATCCCGCGTTTTTCAAATGCATTGAGTGAGAATAAAGGTGCAGGATCCCTTTGAGTTTTCTTTTAAATTTCCGATCCAGTCCGACATGGAGGAACAATGGAATCCTAAAGTTGTACATTAGGTTTTCATTTTATTTGACATCAAGAAAAAAAAAGTAACCAACGCGTCACAGGCAGTAAAGTTTCTTTTGCTCGAAGAAACGTATAGTAGTATCTTTTGCACTGAGGGTAACAAAGTTCAAATATGACATAGGCGAGTTTTATTTCTTAACTTTATCCCAAAGTGCAAATTCGTCTCTGAACAATTTGCAATTTATTGCACTTGATTCGTGAATAACCGATTCGAAAACAACAAACGTTTACTATGAGTCTTGTCATTCTTTATGATGGATCAAAATATAGATTGAAATGCCCTTGAAAAGACTGTGAAATCAAATTTTCAAATATTCATTTGAGACAAAATTTTATGGATTTGGAAGTATTCATTTTTACAAGATAATTTTTTCCGAATCTTGGTCGATATTCTTTTTGATATCTTCAATTAATATAAGAACAAACAGCTGACGACAATAAAAAGCTGGGTGGTGAGCATACGAAGAGTCATTATATATTCACGCTTTGTATTCATTATTTATGCGAAATCAACGGGTGCGGACCCAGAAATATACATAGGAATACATATAGATAAGTGCGTCGTCCGTAGATTGTATGAGTATAGAAATTATGTAATCAAAACGAGTGCACATGCGTTCAGAGGCCGTGAAATTGTAGAGTGTATTTTCAAAAGTAAAATCGCGTCCGCAAAGTCCCGTCGAACACTAAGTGGACAGATATTATAGGCACGCTCGTAGGGGCCGTAATCGTGATCGAATCGCTTCATTGGTGATCTAGATTTGAACGCCAGTAATCGTAGGAAACGGTGCTGTATTGATTCGATTCTCTTCTAAGCAATTCGAGTATGAGGGGACCAAACAGGGGATGCGTACTCAAGCAGCGGACGCATGAGAGAAATGTAAAGCTTTCTATAGGTGGATAATTTGATAAAGCACGCTGAGGACCGGTCAACGAAACCCAAAGTTCTAGCTGCCTTTTGAATCGCGTGGCTGCTCTGGCGAGAGAAACAAAACCCTCCTGGAGGCATTTTGGGTGATTTAAAACTCATCGAAATGCTACTCTTCTCAGGCTTGAAATATTTCACTTGGCCTGCATTTGAGGATCGGAAATTGAACTGAAATTTAATTTTTCGGGTTAGCTTTGCTATAACTTCGACGATTAATTTATTATTCGGGAACTAAATTGAATCTTAAATTAAATTTACATCGAATCGGACGGAATTATGAATTTCGATAAATCTGATGATTGTTTTCAGCTGACGATATGGGTCTGGGAAAAACCCTCACAATGATCTCGGTTGTGTTGGCCACTTACATGGACGACTAGGATGCCGATGATTCTAATGACGAGAATGAAGAGGAAGAGGATATATGGTATCGAATGGGCACAATGCGCAGTAAGTACAAGATGAATGCAGTTTTGGAAAGATTCGGGAAGAGTCGCCATCAAAGATCGGCAGGTAATTGCATCGTAACATTAACCGTACAAAAATTACATTTTTACTTTTTTGACTTGATCATTTACAGAAAATTGTTGATGACTTCAACTCTCCGAAAGGGAAAACGAAAGTTCTATTGTTATCTCTCACTGCTGGCGGAGTTGGATTGAATTTGGTGGGCACCAATCACATCATCATCTCGGACATTCATTGGAATCCGCAGCTTGAATTGCAAGCCCATGACAGAATTTATCGATTTGGCCAGAAGAAAGACGTTACGATCCATCGGTGATTAGAATAAGTTTTTCTTCAAACCCAAATCGACAGGAACAACATTAACATTTGTTTTTATTTTTCAGAATGCTCTGCAGTGATACGATAGAAGAACGAGTAAAATACCTTCAGGATAGAAAATTGAATATCGCGAAAAGTATTTTGGAAAATGGAGGAGGAAAGGTCTCGTCCAAACTGACTATTGAAGATATGAAGACGCTCTTTGGAATGTGATTTCCTTTTTTTTATCATTCACGATTATATTTTTTCATTTTCTACGAGTATTCACAAAGAAAAAATTTCTGCTCGTGATCTTGATTTACTTGATGTGAATATACAGGACTGAGATTTGAAATAAAAATTAAGTTCTTTTAAAATTTTCATTTTTGTACATTGATTACTTCGATAGTTTTGAATGAAATTCATCAAATCGATTTTTCCCGAATTATTGGATGATTTTTGCAATGGTTGACAACATTGAAATATTTTGATTTACGTAATCATCGCAAAAAATCGCCGAATCATTTGAGATAAATCGATCTAAAACTTGAAAAACATCTTCTATTTGTACTTGTGGCAAAAACTTGTGAAGGGATCGAATTTTGTGTTTCTTCGTGTCAGAGATGAATTTTTTACCGCCGAAGGTCTCAGAAAACTCGTGGAACTTCACCTTGGCTACGGACTAAAAAAATCTGACCTGTTTTCGAATTGGGAAAGCCAGATCGTTTATGCAGGTTGAGAGTTTTTTGCGACAAAAAGATAGAGATACAAAATAGCTCGATTTACTAAATTCAAGGTTTAAAAATATATCAAAATAGACCATTATGGGTCGTTTCAGCAAAGCCATTGTTTGGTTCGATTTTTTTAGTTTTTGAAAACGAATTGAATAGAAATAAGGCAAATTTTAATAACAATCTGTTCAATTAAACCACAAGAACTAATTTTACAAAAAATAATGAAGTTATGATAATTTATAACTACAATTTTTCTAGTTTTAGAATTCAAATTTTACGAAATTACAATCATTTATAATTGCAATTCTTCTAATTACTGGAAACAAAGTTTCTGAAATTGTATATTTTAAAAAAATGTAATCATTTATAATCAACTTTCACAGAGTAATTAAATATTTACCGAATATTAAAATATGTAAAGAAAAATAAAATCCTAAGCTAGAGGTAAAGACTTCAGACAGTGACATTATAAAAACTTACTAGAAGCTTTTTTCTCAAATTTAAGTTACAATTTTATTCAGACAAAGTCATATTTCAAAAAAATGTTTTTTAAAATTAAATTGCACATGCATACGCTCTATAATAGTACATTGTATCACACTAGCATGCAAACACGTTATTGCAGCATCGTTTTCGATGACACAATGTCGTACATTGCATCACACTTTTCCGATCGAATCAAAACAAACGATTCTTTGTCCAAAGAGTGACGCAATA
>JABFOS010000048.1:0-14560 GCA_022817785.1 Amitus sp. ZL-2020 | reverse complement strand
CGACCCAGACTTCTGGCTCTGGGGCTATATTGACTTTTAAAATATGACTTGTATCGAAATACATTGGTATGAATTAGTTTGTGGTTATGCAAAAAATAGGATTTCTGCAGAAATAACAGTTATATATGCCGATCAACGAAAGACATAGCGATTTGGAGAATTTTTCATTCTTCAATTTCCATATCCGAGAAATTTTTACAAGACTTAATTTTTCAGCTAACTAACAGGCTTATATTTATTTTTGAGTGCTCGACAGATAATTTAAGCAAAGATCCGGTTGATGAATTGAAGAATATAGATTTTTGGAATCGTGTCGAGGGTCCAACTTTACCTAGACTTCTGGCTCCGGGGCTATAACGACTTTCGAAATATGACTTGTATCAAGATACTTCTGTATGGATAAACTTGTGGGCATGCAAATAATAGGATTCTCGTGAGAATAACAGTCATATATGCCAATCAACGAGAGACAAACTGATTCGAAAGATTATCCTTCCTTCATTTTTTATATCCAAGAAATTTCTACCAGACTGCAATTTTCATCGAACTGACGGTCTTCTATCAATTTAGAAGTGCTTCAACATTGATTTAGGCAAGGATTAAGTCCATAAATTATAATATAGATTTTCTAAATCGTGTCGGGGGTGAAACTTTACCCAGACTTCTGGCTCTGGGGCTATATCGACTTTCGAAACATGACTTGTATTAAGATACTTCTGTATAGAATATTTTTTGGGCATGCAAGTTATAGAATTTCCGCAGGAGTGACAACCATATATGCTGGTTTACAAAAGACAGAGCGATTCGAGAAATTATTCATTCATCAATTTTTATATCCTAGAAATTCTGACCAGACTGCAATTGTTATCAAACTGACAGGCTTATATTTATCACAGAGTTCTCGACAAACAATCGAAGCGAAGATTTGGTCGATGGATTGATAAATATAGATTTTCTGAATCGTGTTGAGGGTCAAACTTTACCCAGACTTCTGGCTCTGGGGCTATATCGACTTTCGAAACATGACTTGTATCAAGATACTTCTGTATAGATTAGTTTGTGGGCGTGCAAAAAATAGGATTTCCGTGAAAATAACAGTTAAATTAGCCAATTAACGGGAGACAGATTTATTTAGAAGATTATTCATTCTCTATTTTTTATATTTAAGAAATTTCCACCAGACTGCAATTATCATTGAACTGACAGTCTTATATTAATTTTGGAGTGTTTGAAAAATGATTTTAGCAAAGATCCGGTGAAGAAGTTGAAAAATATAGATTTTCGAAATCTTGTTGAGAGTCAACCTTTACCCAGACTTCTGGCTCTGGGGCTATATCGACTTTCGAAACATGACTTGTATCAAGATACTATTGTATCGATTAGTTCGTTGGCATGCAAAAAATAGGATTTCCGTGGAAATAACAGTTATATATGCTAATTAACGAGAGACAAAGCGATTCAGAAGATTAGTCATCCTTTCTTTTTTATATCAAAGAAATTTTCACCAGACTGCAATTTTCATCGAACTGACAGTCTTATATCAATTTCGGAGTGCTAGAGAAATGATTTCAGCCAAGATCCGGTCAAGGAATTAAGAAATATAGATTTTCGAAATCGTGTTGAGGGTCGAACTTAACCTAGACTTCTGGCTCTGGGCCCGAGGCAAAAATTCTAGCCTCGATTCGGCTTCTTGCTTCCTCCATTGATTATCTACGAGGATGAAATCATGTTTTAACCTCGGCTCACATTCGCTGCTCCTCGATGCATACTATTTGATACTCGCTTCAGCCTCAAACAAAATTAGGAGTATTATCTTAGCCTCGTTCCTCGATTCAGCCTCGACCACATTATCTCAGCCTCAATGCTCCTCGACCTAGCCTCAAAGTTATTCATTCAACCTCTTGGATCCTCGATTCAGCCTCATGACAAATTCTCAGCCTCGCTTATCCTCGATTTAGCCTCATGCATATCTATTCGACCCACTTCAACCTCTTGAATTTTCGGTTCAGCCTCATGACAATTTTCTGTCCTCCCAGATCCTCGATCAAGCCTCAAAAATTGTCAGCTCCTTTGATTTCATTTAATTGTTTGTCAAATCGTGATATGAACAAGACGAGTGAATTTTAAAGTCTAATTGATACCAATTATACCCCGAAAAAAATTGTGCACATGTTCTCACTACAATTTTCAAATGAGCATTGATAAGCTTGAGAGCGATTTGTTAAGTTATCATGGTAGTGGGGGTTTTGGGGCACGACTGAAGGTGGAAAAAGCGCATATCTGACGTCACCTCAAACAGGATTGGAAAATGAGGGTGAATTTCCAATAATCGAGATATCGTTCATTCCAGCTCTTTATTGTTCACCGGAACGCCAATAAATACATCATTATCCATTTTCATATAAAAACAAACTGTTCGGAGACATTCAACTTTTACAGCAGAAGCTAAATCTGTCAAACGGCATCTCACCATGAAGGAGGCAGTGTTTTGCATACATTCTGCGCCTTGTGCTACGAAATAGTCTTCAGCAATAATTTCTTTTACAATTGCATAATGACGAGCACCGCATTGACATCCTCGATGAACGCATCGACACAGTATTCTAACAAAAGAATGTAGTAAACCAAATCTCAATTCATCAGCATCATTTTGATACTGGATGATGTATGACACGGTTTGCAACTTTCTTGGGTATGATTGAGAAACATACAATTTTCCATTTTTCAATAGTCTATAATATTTGAGGATGGGACCAAATCCCTCAATCCTCGAATTTCGAAAACTATCAATAACGATATCAGGCAACAAATCCATTTTTTTATAAGATCCTACACGATAACAGTGAGGTGAAACACATTCTGTGATTTTTACTTGTTTCTTCTTAGTTAGACAGAATGTTTTAACTGGCCCTTCAGGTAACCGTTCAATCATTCTTGGCATTTTGAGAAATTGCATGTGTGATTTTATCATTTGCGAATCGAGGTATCTAGTTCCATGAATCAATCTCAGAAACAGGCCGTTCAAATTTTCAAACTCGAAACAAGAAAAACTCCATAATGGTCCCAATATGCGCACGCAGTGCGGCAAGTGCAATAACTGATGAATATTGATCGTACAAAATTGCAATCCATACTTTTCCTGAAATTGCTCTACAAATTTATGTAATAAATCTTCCGCATTTTGTATCATCAAAGGACTTATACTATCGGAATTAAGAAGAGAAATTGCAGTCACAAGCAGAAGATAATGCTGGAAGTAATCGATTCTCATAATACTGTGAAAAACTGGGATAGAGTAATAAAAAAAGAATAATCTTAATTCGGATGCTTTCCAATGTAACAAATCTTGTACGCATCGTGGCATACGATGCACGCATTTCGGGGGCTTGATTGAAGTTAATCGGCGATTAACGACATCAGTCAATGGAACTAACGAAAATGGAAAATTGCTGTATTTCGAATCGAATAACAGCGTCAGAATTTTTTTCATTACTCCGCCCTCAACGCCGTGCATTTTATCGATACCCATTCCTTTTATGTAATTAGGCATGATCTTCGAAAACACTGTAGGACCTTTGATTCCTTTGATTGGATTATCAGGAGTTGCAGCTGTCGCATATCGTAAACAGTTTTCTAGTGTGCGCATTGTTAAATTTTTGCAATATCGATAAACATGAACAAAACTTCTAGTAAGAGGAATTCTTTCTGTAGGATTTTCGGAAGGTGCATTCTCATAATTAGTCGGAACACTTTCTCCTGGCATTTCACAAACAGTACACCCACAATCACCATTGTATTGCATCATATTGAGAAATTGACTTTTAGCAGGTAAATCGCAAATTCCTTTCAACAAGATTCCTCTGACTGTTATTTTTCGGAATGGATTAGGTACGAAGACCTCGAATCCATGGTTAAAAATTTGAGCAAACCGTTCGCGAAACTTAGACATGAATAAATTCGCATCAGGTTTCTTATCACCGAACCACAGGCCAGCCAAACAAATGTTCTCTTTCTTATGACGAATCTCGAATGGGAGTTCATTGATAGATAGATACAGAGGCCACACACTTGTTTTCGATGATTTAAATACCGGTACTCCGTCCGTATACCAATAGAAAGATATGTTATCGCGATTACTCAAGAAATTATTCTCTGTCCACTCTTTGTACAAAGAACCGTCATATATGTCACTAGCAAAAGGTTCTTGATGGTTCAATCTCGCAAAACGCCATTGTAAATTACTGTAAAATTCACTTCGCGAAAACATTTCTTTCAGCTGATTCTCAAACGGCATTTCGACGAAATAACTT
Organism: Amitus sp. ZL-2020; assembly: GCA_022817785.1. Classification (NCBI taxonomy): domain Eukaryota; kingdom Metazoa; phylum Arthropoda; class Insecta; order Hymenoptera; family Platygastridae; genus Amitus; species Amitus sp. ZL-2020. Next base: position 10,250 of record JABFOS010000048.1, on the reverse strand, counting down.
TTTTTACTTAGTGGACAAGATGGGCAATCGTTATCAACATCACCTAATTCCCGCAAACACATCGAACAATAATAATGTTTTATAGCGTGATTCTCTCGTGATGAAAAAAAATTCTGCAATTTATGCAGACTAATTTTCTTGAAGTTTTGCTCGATGCAGTGCAAATTGATGACAGTTATTATATCTGCGAGACACGAGTAGTCGATATTATGTTGCAAAAGAATCGACAGAATAAGCAACATACTCGCAGCAACTGTGAGTGGCGCACCATTGTATAGTGGTTCATTTTCCATATGAAGATCATCCTCTTCATTGAAAAAATCTTCTTCTCCAACATGGTGCCCAGCATCTTGCTCGTGTATATTTCTGTTTCTTTGTTCTTCTTCTCCTCTTCCTTCTTGTTCTTCTTGTTCCTGCTCTTCTTCTCCTTGTTCTTCTTCTTCTTCATCTTCTTCTTCTTCATCTTCTTCTGAGAATGCCCACGTTTGAAAGTTTTCAGCATCTTCAAAGACATTGTCAATATCTTCGTAGTTGGTTACAGTTTGTGGATCATTTTCTTGGGAAATATTTGCCGACTGGTCCTCCAACCCAAGAGAAGCTTCTGCATCGATTCCCAAATTATCTTCTCCGTCGTTTTCTATTTCATCAGCATTAAGTCTGATTTGCTGGAGCCTGTCCTTTCTCCTTCTTTTTGTAAGATCGTTGACGCTTTTACGTGACATGGTGCATTGACCGAAATAAGATGATCTATAATAGTGAAAAATACAAATTAAAAGTTATCTGTTTATGAAGAAGTCATACAAATATACCGAGAATATTTTACGATAAACCAAGTACATCCGGACAACAATACATAACTCAGCAGGAGGAATGAACTGGGGACTTTCAGTCAAATATTCTACTACATTCCATTAACAATATTCATGATTATTTCCAGAATTCATTTTTGTACATTTCCGGGAAAATGATGGTCTATGTTTAGAATGTACCTGAAATATTGTTTCTATCCTAAATATACGTAGGGAATATTGATTCGTCAATTTACGTAAATTTTGATCATTATTGCGTCCACGGATTTACGTGCAATTCAGAGTAATTTTTAACGAGTACAACTGCCACTAGATTTACACGAATAACATATTTAAATTCCCGACTCGATTTTTGCGAATATTTTCAAAAAAATACTCAAACAAAATTAAACTGATACAAAATTTTTGAATGATTGACCATAAATTTGAATTTCATTTTTGTATTTTAGATTGAGCATTTTAAAACAATTTTATAAGTTATTATTCGAAAAAACTAAGGACAGAAATTATATGCGAATACGTGAACTGGAGAATGTTTGTGGATGTATTAATAAATATTCCCATCACAAACATTATATTGTTGGCATACGTACACTCTCAAAATAAACCAGAAATACCCCGGAAATGTGACAGTAGAAAATTCTGACAATGTTTATAAACATGACACAATATACCAAAATGTATGAAATATATTATTGTAATGACAAAATTTTGAATGCTATTAGAAAAATATTCCAATTTAAAGACTGGAAATATTTTTATGGTAAAAAATGGAAAGTAAAAAAAATTTACTGAAGTGAATTAATAATACAATCCAACAAGCAGATTATCGACAATTGATGAATAACGGTGTCGATAATTGTCTGTTTTAAAACATTTTCATCAATAAATTATCGAATTTCGATCAAAATAGACAGAATTCAATCATCGATTACCAAAGGATTTTATGTAACTGTCACATTGCAAGATTGCATGATTACAGATTTACGAAAAAAATAGACTTACCTCCGTGTGAAAATCTTAGTACGATTAATCACGATTCCCTTCAGGCTATCTGTCATCCATTAATTACGATGACGATTATCTTCAGCAAGTATTTTTTGAACACAAATACGATAATTCAGGCCGGAAAGTACATCTGCCTGATCAGAAATATAGAGGTTTAAATACTTCGTGCGTACAGGATTTTCTGACAATCGAATTCTTCATACATCAATGTTAAGAAGTGATCAAATATGCATATGGAATACGTATGTGTTGGAGTGCGTTCCAGCAGTTGCGCCCGCGTGAAGTGTGTTGAATATGAAATCAAATAGCGCGCTCAGTTGTTTCAATCCCGGGCAAAGGAGAAAGAAACGCGTTTTTTGCCAGTGTCATTTTTCGAAAATATGTCGGCTCAATCCAAAACACCCCGGCGTAAGTCTTGGGCTTTGATTTGGTGGCTGGAATGTCATCAGACCGACATAATTCCAACAAGCAGCATTCCCAAAGAGCATCGCGCAATTGGATCGGTTGCTTCTCTGTTTTGGCAAGACTCATCGAAAGGAGGAAAATCGAAATTCTCAGCCAGAGTGATTGCAATAAGTTGTAAGTCAGAAATGTTTTGTACTATTTATCGTGCTTTATAAATTGAATCGATACGTTTAGACCTCGAAAATTTCATAATGCAAATCGGACCAAATCACGTTAGAATACTTCGTTTCACTTGAATTTCAAAACCTTTCAATTCGCACCAATGTTTGCATGAAACCTTTTTTAGCATGAAATATCTAACCTTCCTTTCCTGGTTGAAATCAACGATTTCTTTTCATCGAAAATTGTTTATCGCAATAAATCGTATTTTTCTACGACACATGTACGTCTATATCGGAAATTCGATTTCCGATGGCCATTAGCGATCAAGGATGTAGCTGTTTACACGAGAGCCGTCACTTTTTCTGGTACTGAACGTCAATCCCTTCAGCCATTGAAAATCGAACTTTCGATACACTTGTCATGAAAATTTATGTGTCGTGTTTGACAGGTGAAGTAACAATTAAACAAATGAAAGCCGCAAGCTGACCGCACTCGCCTCCTGACTCGTGCAACGCCATAATCTTGCTCGTTCGAATTTTTTTGTTTCTCCTACTTGTTTAACAAATGACTGTTATGATATGCAACGATCAAAAACGGTCCGTTTTTTAATTTTTCATTGTCGGAAAATAATCGATGGAAATTATAAAATTCGATAATAATATTTTTTCATGGAAAGCGATTTGAAAACTATTCTTTTTGATCTGTTTTTCGATCATGGTCTGATGCTGAAAGCTGAGTAAAACTCTCCCTCTGCGATACCATTTTTTCGTACAGATCATACTCAACATGAATAAAACTGAATTCAATGTTGTAAATAAAATATACTCAAGTTTCATGTACCCTAATAACAGCACATAATATTCCTAGGTCGAGTCAAAAATATTTGCTATAACGAGTGCAAAATATTTGAATGTCCTGATTGCGTTTTACTGCAAAAATATTCTCCAAATATTCTATGAAGAATATACTGAAATATTCCTGAAAGATATTCGGAGAATATTCTTGTAGTAAAGTGAGATTAGGACATTCGAATATTCTGGGCTTATTTTAACGAATATTTTTGGCTTAACCTAAGAATATTGTGGGCTGTATTGGGGTGAATGAAGGAATCAATTATTATAAAAAAATGGATGTGAATAATTTTGCATGTTCAATGAGTTGAATAAAACAAATAAATTCATAATAATGTGAAACGAAATTTTATATGCGCGCATTTTTCGTCTCATTTCAAATGTTTTTCGACGTTTTAATAAATTTTTCAATATTCCTAGATGATAAAGCAGAACTCGAAGCTGTGACAGTTAACAACGCCGGAGAATTAGTTGATCGTTCTACAAAAATTTTCACCCAGAAAGCCTTAGACGACCGGCAGCAGCTCAATGAACAAAAAAAACTCACAAAAAGCTTGATGGTGGCTCAGAAATCCAAAATTGATGAGCAACTACGGACTGACCCCGGCATATTCTCTTACTTGGAGGGCGCAAAGCTACCTTCTCCGACAAATGCTGTGACTGGATTTCCAAGTCAACTGTCAACCAGTTCCACTGCCAGTATTTTAACCTATGACGAGCAGATTACAATGAATCGTAGACAGAACGACATGTTGGGCGAACAACAGCAACACCGTATAGCTACAACCTCTCAGCCGCAGATCCCGAAAAAGACATTTTATCCAATGAAACCGAACTTGCATCCAAAAGCGAACCATTTGTTCCCGACGCAGAAAAACCTCGGTTCACTTGCGCCATCAACCAATCAGCCAACAGAGAATATCGATAAGAACTCGACGTCGGATGATGAGGGTATGAAAAGAAAGACAATGAAACAACGAAATTCATGCTACACTCCGACCTGTGTAGGTTTTCCCTCTCTGTAGGTTTTCATTCAAGACCTGCATCTTCTTATCACAAATTCCGTTCGAACGATTGCTATTTTCTTCTTTCTTTTATCAATTATCATATAGCAAAAAATTATTGACGACGCATATGCAACCTGATATCATATTGAATTTATTCCATAAACTACAGCGTTTTATTAACGTTTTCGCTTTATGAAAACCAGAGAGGTGCATTCTGTCCTACGCATGTAAACCTAGACAGTTCGGAGTAAACATATAGCATATATGTTTTTCCTTAGCAGTTATGTATGGTTTGAGGTATTGTGAAAATTCTCACTTTGTTCTATTTTGACGTCCGAAATACGATTGTATAGGCCACGTGTTGGAAAGTTTTTCTTACATTTTCTTGAAATTCGTTGCAATTATAATATTTAACATGTGTACATGATTTTACAGCTGGTCATGGCAAGATGAAATCCGAAACAGAAGAAATTTCCGAATTTGAAGAAGCAGCGCAAGCATTGGCCAAGGCATTGCCTTACAAAGGTTAATTTACCTCTTTGAATGGGACGTCTTTCTTGCGAATGACACCAGAATGGAGATTCAATAAATTGCTCGAATTCTGATTAAGCATTGTCCTTTGCCATGTAAAATGATTTTCATAACAACTATTGATACGTTTTCATTTTTAAGCTACTAAACGAGACGTAAAAATGGCAAAATTGCATGCCCGGGCACTAGAAATTTCATTAGTGATCCACAAACATGATCCACCAGACGTCAAGTCTTTGGAATTAACGGTAGATAATTGATTTTTCGACTATAATTTTCATAAAATTTGAAATGCGACTCATTTTGGTGATTTACAGACCAAAAATTTCGAGTTGCCTCAGGAATATTTCCAAGAAGGTCTTAATAAGGTATAATTGGACACAAATTTATTGATATATTTCTCATTCTTGCAATATAATTAAATTCGTTGCAGGCGGAAATTTACGATGGATGCAGGTTTTACCTCTCTTCATCTGACATTAGTCATTTTGAAAAATCTGCTCTCATCACGAAAGGGGTTTACGATTGGAGGGCTCTTGTAAGAGAAGTTTTGCTTGAAGTATACGGATCCAACGTGTCGAAATACAGTGCGAAAGGGACCAGGGCGGACTCTTTTCCAAAAATCAACAGCCGATTATTTCGCGGTTTGCTTGGTAATATGATAAAAAAATAGAATGAAATTGAGAACTTGTACTGATACGAAGCAATTTAAAGGTTGGGCCAGAAAGATTACGAAAAGCGAAATCCTTGAGGCTGATTTTGCGCACATGATAAATCAATTTTGTTCCAATAAGCGACGCGCGTGTACCACTGGTACCGCTGTTCCAAAAAAGCGTGCAAAACGGGATCCACGTAAGCAAGGTGAGGAACCGTAAAAAATGTAGCCTAGAGTTAGAAACGTAACACATTAACGAAGTATTAGGTGTGCTTTAAAACAAAACCATAACGTTACAGATTCAAAAGTTATCGAACAAAGCCAGGTGCAGCCACTGAACAAATCAGCAACTGCAGATGAGAGTGCCACAAATCCTAAAAATGCAGGTCAAAGTGTAGATATTGTGATCGGTAATTCAATTTCATACGAATCACTCTAAAAGACGTAGAAATTCACAAGAAGTTGTCCTTATTACAGAAGAAGACGCAAACAAGAGTATTCATGGTGGTGCAAATCAATGGCCGAGCGAGGCAATGAATTTACAGCCAATCCAACACCCTGTAGCTCCGACGATGCACAGCAGTGTAATACAAGGTAAAGCCCCTCAAAATATTGATCGCAATTATTTTCATAAATTTATTCCATATCAACTGATATAAGTTCTGCATCGGGTTAAAATTCATTTTTTCGAATATATATGTGAATAAAGTACCAATAACTGATTCATGGAATATAAAATACTTGATCATGGAAATTCATTGATTGGAGTCGATGAAATCATTTATCCTATATGGTTACTTTTTGAGATTCAATAAATAAATAGTGAGCATGATTGTGATGTATGTGTAAATAACTGAGGATGACATGATATTTATGATTTCATTCATTAATTTCAAATTTATGAAGTTCATAATGATTGTTTATAATATAATTTTCGGATCATGAATAAAGTAGTACATATTGATTAGAATATCGATTCGTTATTATGTCTTATATATGAAAAATGATATTGAGGAAATCATAATCTGATTATTATGAAATTCATCACTTCAAAATTGATTTCGTTTTTCAAATTTCTAAATTTTTGAAAGTCATGCATGGAGTCTCAGAAAGAATCGACTGAAAACAACTTTTGAGATTGTAGAATGTTGTTATAATAATATTGTATTCTTTGTAGTATCGAATCCATCCATCAAAGTATCAATTTTCATCATGTTAATTTCTAATGTCGATCGGATTATTATTTTATCAATTTTTAAATCTGAAATTCATTAATATGCATAATGGAATGTATTTGCTACGATTCATATTCAAGCGTGTTTTGAATGAAAATTCTTGTGAGGTCGGAAATCATTCATAGATCAGGTATTATGATATCGATATATTGAACGATATAGGAAGTAACATTGATAGTTTGAATTAAATAATTCGATTGTATGTTTCACATAATAACATTTAAATATTTTCCTGAGGATAACATCATTTTTGAACATTAATATCTATCTCGGTCTTTTGTTAAAGACATCCAATCATTTGACATGATTTAATCATGAATGAATATCACTTTTTTATATATTTATTTGAATACTCATAAAATACATACATGTACCTATAGCTGAATTTTTATTGACCACGTTTCCAATTGTGACGGGCCATTTGTTCAACTAGAAATATTTTTGAATGATGAGAATTCGTTCGATAAAACATGTACCCATTACGATTTTGGCAAGGATGATATTTTTATTAATTTTCATTTTTATTCACATTACTTTGCAGCGCAGGGAACCGGCGATAAATCAAACATGGACAGTCAGTTTTGGCAACCACCACAAGTTTCTCCGTTGTGTGGAATCTCGAAATATTGTTTTTAATATTCATTCACTTAGATCATAAGTTCGAGCGATGACGTGCAATTACGAATTATTATATGTATGTAATGACGTGCAATCGCAATTTACTGTTCATTTTCTAACACGTTCAATTTTCTTGATGTCATGAAATAAAAACATTGTGACAATTAAATCTATGGCTTCAGAACTGACTGCGAGATATCTATAGAATACGAACAAGGAATACAAAAAAATAGAATTCGAAATAAACCTGTTGAGGCTGAAGCGACAGAGTAAGAGGCTGGAAGAGGTTAGAAAAACGAGGCCAAAAGAGGCCGGAGCGATGAAATATGAGGCTAAAAGAGGCTACTATGATGAAGCAAGAGGCTAGAAGAGGCTAGAATGGAAGAAAAAAGAGGTTGAAAGAGGCTATATCAAGGAGACGAGAGGTTAAAAGAGGTTACTTCGAGGAGACGAGAGGTTGAAAGAGGTTAAAACGAGGAAGCGAGAGGTTAGGTAAAGCTAGATGAGGATGCGATAGGCTAAATGAGGCTGAGATGAATTCCTGCGATTTCTTTCATCATCATTCTATATTCAAAACCTGCATTTATGGAAATAACTGCACTTTTTGAATACGAACTGAGGCTGAGAGTTACGCGGGCAAAATTTTTTCTTTGAACTCAGTTGGAAGACCAACGAGGTCAAGCTGAGGCTAGAATTTTTGCCTCGGGATAAATACGGGTTTTTTGGTAGAAGACGTAGCCATAATTATTCGGAATTTGTGCACAGAATTGATATCACAGAACAGAACTAATATAGCAGGAACTCAGTAAGCAGGATGTCGACTAGTCGAAAGTGGCTAACTGACTAGTTGAAACGTAGGAGGATTCATAAATGGAAAAAGGAAGTGGAAAATTTTCGTGGAATAAAAAAAAACACCTCCATCATTGCTGATTTCAACAAAATAATCCGCCTCCAAAATGTTCCTTTGAAAAAAAAAACTTGAGGAGACAATCTTCAGGATTCAGCAGTAGTCACGTTCCAATGCCTTAAAATCACATGCGATTGACATGCAGAGATTATTCATTCGCAAAGGTCTCAAAACAGGCAATACTCTATTAAATGTTAGTATAAGGCTCTTTTCCACGCGACCGCGCCGCAGAAACATGAAGAAACAAGTTTTTTATTTCGTAGCTTTATTTATTATTTAAAGACTTTTTATCCGAAAAAGAATTTTCACTATGCTTGAATTCGACTACGGTAACTGTTAGGATTGTAGATTAATTTTTCCTAACTAGTACAGAAATACGCGACTTTGTCGCGCATTTTCTACTTCGTTGAGAAAAAATTTTGTTCCAAGTTCGTGCGATCTCAGTTTTTCAGACTCATTTGAATGCAAGCCTTGCCTCCGGCTCGGGCTACAACCTTCAAATTCGCCAAAAAAACCCGATCGCACTCATGTGGAAATGGACTTTTTTTCGACGTGTTTTTTCAATGAGAAGAAGAGCTTTCTATTCCTGAAAGAATTGTTTCCATCATAGTCGAATTCGACTACGGTTACTGTAAGGTTTAAAAAATGATTTTTTAAAACGTGTTTTTTTCAAGAGAAAAAAAGCTCTTCATCTCTGGAAAAATCTTAATTGTACTCGAATTCGATTACGGTTACTGTTAGGATTGAAAAATAATTTTTTTTGTCGTGTTTTTTTGATAAGAAAGAAAGCTCTTTATCCCTGAAAAGATTTTAATCATACTCGAATTTGACTACGGTTACTGTGAGGTTTGAAAAATGCTTTTTTTCGTCGTGTTTTTTCAATGAGAAAAAAACATTTTTTCCCTAAAAGATTTTTTTTATACTATAATTTATAATGCTCTTATAATTAATATTATTCCATAATATACTATAATTTCTAATCGTTTTTGAATATAATCGTTTCTCACTGAACGAAAAAGATTCGCGAATTTAATTTGGACATCAAGGATTTGGAAAAAGGAATCCCTGAGCAAGTCCGAGCCCCGAGGGTTCAATCGTTTTTCAGATTGGAACCTCTGACCCTGCCCGTGTCACCCGTGTCGAAGTTTGATATGTGTACCCACTACCCGTGTCACCCGTTTTTTCTCTGTCCCGCCCGTATCGTCGCCTGTGTCACCCGTTTTTGCTCGTGCTAAGCTCTCTATAAGCTCGTGTGGGTCCGAGACAAGAAACTTGAGCAATAAGAAACACAATCCGTGCACCGGTGTACCCCTCATGTACATACATATTTAATTCATAGTTCAATTAGAAATTTTTGGTGACTATATGAGTGAGATTAAATTTTTTCATCCTTTGTCTTTTTCCCTTGAGTAGAGCTCTATAATCCCAGTAATCCGGTGCGGATTGAAGCGAATTGAGGCGGATTAATACGGATTGCACCGTCGGCGCGTGAATTCTGTTTCGGTCGGTCGGTCCGTTGATTGGAGCGTTCTCATTGGTCCGAAGCAAGTCACGTGACTAGGGCGCAATCCGCTTCAATCCGCATTGGATTACTGGGATACGTATATGGAGCCTTAATTACCTAAAGAGCTGAACCGTAACCGGCAAATATTATATATTCTTCAATTTTACGTGCTTCAGAGAATTTATACTCCTATAAAGCACGCATCAGTGAATTTATTTAGAAAATAATTATTGGAATGCGTGCTTCAGGAGAACTTTCTCTAAAGCACGCACAATAATTGTGGGATATATATTTTCAGAAATTTCCCAGCAATCCGAGGCAGATTGGAGCGGATTAAGGCAGATTAAAGCGGATTGTGCCGCGACCCGCACGAATCACGTTTCTGGACATCGAAGCGTTCTCATTGGTCAGAAACAAGTCACGTGACTATAATAGCGCTCAATCCGCTCCAATCCACCTCGGGTTGCTGAGTTATTTGCTGGTTACGGTTCAGCTCTTTAGAAAAAAAGAGAGAATCTCGGACCCGCACGAACAAACCGGGTAACACGGGCGACGACA
>JABFOS010000047.1:0-14609 GCA_022817785.1 Amitus sp. ZL-2020 | reverse complement strand
ACTACTTCAATTATAACAGCATTACTTCACATTCTGCAGTTATCAACATTTGGTTCCCGTGAAATTTTTTTTTATTTGGCGTTATGGTGAAAAAATTTACTGGATAATTCTGGAATTTCCACGTTTTTAAACTCGCAAAATTTGAAATTCTACAATTCCAGAGTCGAAAAATTCTTCCGAAATGATAAGGGACTTGCTGCAGCTAATGAGAAATATGTTGACTCGAAACAATGTTGAATGTGCATTGAATGTAGAATTTCCGAATCAAAAAATAATTTTTCGATCAGAATGGAAACATTTTTCTCTTGGAAAATTGTAAAATCGAAATTTTGGAACTTGAAGCTTGTCATCAAATAGTATATTCCACAACAAGGGCTAAAAAGTTTAAATTAGACGAGGGCAGATTTGCATTTCGAGACGAAATCCAGGAATGCAAAGCCCGAGTCGTGTTTGTACTTTTTTGCCCGAGGTTTGAACAAAATTCCGTTTTCCGACAGCGTAAGAGCGCTTTCTTGAGCGCTGAAAGGTGCGAGAAGAGCGCTTTTCCGCCCGGTAGGACACAAAAGAACTTTTGGAATTGAAATTGAGTGAACAAAGTGAGCATTGCAACGGCTATGTTGGACGTTTTTGAATGAGCTACGTCTTTATGTTAGATTCCAATATCAAGTTACATGTAGTCATTCCATCATTCGATCTGATGAGAAATTTGTCTTTCCAGTGACGAATATATGTAGGTAATATGAGTTATTATATTTCAGGTGTTATAATGCCGCTAGAAAATAGCATGAAAACCCCTCAGCATTTTGTTGGTATTTTTGGGGTTTTAAACAAAGGAATGACTGGCGTGATGTTGGTTTACTTATTGATGGGCTGTTTGGGATACTTGAAATATGGAATTTTTGTGGAAGACAACATAACTTTGAACCTGAGCGTCGAAAAACTGTAAGCTGTATGAGTATAAGAAGGTAATAATCAATTTTTTTCAATATGCAAATTTCCAGCCAATGTCAAATCGCGCTCGTTTTGATTGGGATCGCGGTTTATTGCACGTTTGGTCTTCAATTTTTCGTCTGCCTCGAAATCGGATGGAACTGGATCAAGGACTATACTGGAGAAAGAGCCACCCTCTTTAATTACCTGCTGCGAACCGTACTCGTTATTTTAGCCGGTAAAAAAGAGCTTTATCTGAGAGAGTGAGAGAGAGAGAGAGAGAGAGAGAGAGAGAGAGAGAGAGAGAGAGAGAGAGAGAGAGAAAATGCAAAATCCATTGAAAGTGTCTTGAATCTTTTGTTTTAACAGTTGTACTCGCCATTTCGGTGCCTATGATAGGACCATTCATGGGCTTTATTGGGGCATTCTGCTTCTCGATTTTGGGTCTCCTGATACCAGTTATTATCGAGACCGTGACCTACTGGGACAGAGGATTCGGCCGATTTCAATGGGTGGCTATCAAAAACATCATCATCTCCATTCTTGGTGTTCTAAGCCTTGTTCTTGGATCTTATTTGGCTATTTCTGACATATTCAATCCCAAACCATCGATCGACAAGATTATCACCAAAAATTCCATAATCAATTCCACAATCAATTCCACTTAAGGTTATATCCCTGCAAGTCAACAACGAGTCTTTTTTTTCATATTATTCCATTTATCACTCGCTGTGACGATATTAGATAATTAATTTTTTTCTTCTCCTATACCATAGAGTTTAATCATCGTCCCATCAATTTTTTTCTCTTCTGTTTCATTTCTTCATTGCTACGAGTTTACTAGAAATAAGTGTGACATTTGTACTCGATCGCGGTGCCTGTCCGATTTATGTCATTTTTATGTACTCTGCAATCCAATTCCAGAAGTTTTGTCAATCATAGAACGTAAATCGGACGAAATTGTATATTATGATAACATTGAACATACGAGTTTTACACGACAAGAAGCATTTTTTACCTCCCTTTTTTCCCTTCTTCGCTTGCTCTTACTTCAATTGGCCGACAAAGCAATGAATTCACAACCACATTTACAACTCAACAGCAAACTATTGGTGGCGGAAGAAAATTTTGCGAAAATTCAAAAAAAAATTTTTGAAACCGAAAAATATGACAAAATTATTGACATTGAAATGATTATAACACAGCAACTACGAGTGTCAACGTTCGATGAAACATTTTCTTTTTGTAATTTTTTAAAATTCGACATGGAATATTTTGTCTTCCTACATTTTAGTCTCACACACTAGATCAACGTATCCTCGAATAAACAACAGCAACGACACACAACTAAAGACGCGTTTCCATCGAAGACTATAGAAGAAGAGGAGAGAAAAAAAGGCGATGATCGCTACCCACCAATTCGAAATTACAACGAACCGATGATTTTTCTAAAAAGCGAATGAAGAAGATTCAATGAAACACGAGGCGTATTTTTTTTAACATAGGTTAAAAAAATTTTAACATGGGTTTTTTCACGACGCACGCTGCCTACGGTTTCACGTGATTTTACGTAATTTTGTTGGCGGTCGAAAAATTTGGTGAGCCAAGCTCGAACCATAGTAGAGTGGTTGAGGTGAGAGTAAAAGAGATATATAGCTACAGACATGAGAGTGACAGAAATAGACTATCGAATCATCATTTCTTAGGTTTTTGAAACATTCACGTCCCGCCACTCGGAAGATGAAGTGAGATACTTTTTCTAGAGCAGGACGCAGCGAATTTAAAACGCAAAATCTGACGTATTTGACAGTAATCTGTTTTTTCATCGCGTAAAATCAGTATTTTACGGAAATTCCGTGAATAAATTTGTGCTTTCAAGGCGGAAGGCGAAAACTCAGTATTTTGCTGACATATCCGTGAACCCGATCAAAAATACTTTTGGCCACAAAATTCGTTGAAACATGAAATTTGTACAAAAATTAAACTTATATTCGTTTTTCTAAATGAAAAAGGATGTAAATGAGCTCTCGAAAATTTTTCCAGTAACTTTTGGGCCAGAAAAAAATTTATTTGAACTTTTTGAAAAAATATTTTTTCAAAATAATTTGACAATCAACTTTATAAATATTCAAAAATCATGTAAGTACACGCTGACTCAGTGTTCGATGAATTGAAAGTTATTTGAAAGTTATGAAATTTTGTCGAGTCAAAATTTTCAAATTTGGCACCAAAATCATTTCAGTCGAGCCCAGGAAATTCATGGAAACATGACACTGCTGGAAACTAGAAAACTAAGAAAATTTAAACTAAAATCCAGACAAGCGGATAAATCTTATCGCCATTTTTTGGCTCCATAATTTTCCTATTGCGTTTTTCCACTTGACCTCAGGATGAACCAAAAAATGCTAAGCAAAAACCGCGATCGCGTTGGAATCTAAAATAAGGGCGGAGCTTATTCCTCAACTCCCAATATGGCCGTCATAATAAAAAAACAACTTACAATCTTGAATCTCAATATTTTCCATCGATGTTAAAAAACTCGAATTCAACAGCTAAATTTCCGAAAATTCTTGTAATTGGAATAATGCACAAAACTGCCACCAGAGGGTGCATGTTCAATATTAAATTACAATAAACTAAAAAAAAAAACGTATCTTTTGGGTACGAAATTTTTGGGGAATTCGAGCCCGCGATAGTTGGGGTAAAAAAAACAGCCGTGAATTTCATTCCTACAAACTTTTATCTCATTATAATAAGTCATTTTAATCGCCATTAATAAATTGGATTTAACTCTAGTTCTCCAGAAAAGAAACAAATTGCGTGAATTGGTGGAGCTGGTCTTCGGCAAGGGTTTCCATGCTGGATATGTTTTGATCTCTATATCGGGCTTGATTAGCTGGATCATGTTGCCGTCGATGCTCCAGCCTCGCTCGATCGCAGCTTGTTGTGCCTGTTCTGAAGTCATGCCCATCATCGAGGCCAAAGTGCTGACGTTGAGCGAAGAGTACGCCTCCGAGACCAAAACCATTGCTCGTTCTTGAGTGCGCTCTGTAAATATAATTTTTTAGAATTGAAATACAAAAAAAATGAAACTCTTTAGATGGTCATTTCAACACTAATTTTGAAAAAGAGAAAATTTTTGATCTCGGTTTTTTATCAAACATCCTTGAAATAAAAAATTTAAATTCAGTCGCCAATTTTTTTTCATTTTCGTAAGTCGACATTTCATTAATTGAAATACAAAAAAATAAAACTCCTCAAATGGTCATTTCAACAATAAATTTGAAAAAGTGATGAAAAATTTTTGATCTCGGTTTTTTATTAAACGTCGTTTGAAGTTAAAAATTTGAATTTAGTCGCTCATTTTTTTATTCAATAAGTCGACATTTTGGTTCGCTTGGATGCACCTTTGAGGGCGTTCATTATCACTGCCACGTCTTGGCTCCACTCGACTTGGAGCTTTGCGTGGACTTCGGGCCAGTCCCTTTGCCACATTTTTTTTCCGACTTCCCAGATGTTTTGCAATTCGGGATGGGCGCTTTTCACTTCCTCCGGAATCCTTTTCCACAGAAACTTGACGTAACATCTGTTGATTATATATCAATATTAATAAGCGGAAAAGAATGCCTTTTTGCAACAAAAAGATTGCTATGAAAAAAAGACGAGCGGATAATTTTGATTGCTATAATAATTTGTGAAATATTTTTATTCTATATTTGACTCTCGGATTCACTGAAAAAAATACAAAGTAAAAATTGAAATTGTATAAATTGACGAAAAAATTGTATGTTCTGGGTATTAGAATTTTCCACAATTTGGTTTCAGAATTTCCCAATTGAAAAATAAATTCTTTCATTGCTGAATCGATTTTTTAATTATGAAAAAAGGATCCAGGTTTTTTATTAAAAATTGTTGAAGCATCTCAATTTGTTAGAAATTGAAGTAAAATATCTTTTTCATATAGAATGTATTTTTTTCCATTTTGAAGTCGAATCTGAAACCAGAAACAGAATTGTAAAATAGAATTTCAAGTTGGGAGTCAATCGGAATTCAAAATTCTATCGAATTATGAAGATTCAGTTTATTTTCCATTTCAAAATACCAAGAAGAAGTAAAATTGAAAATTAATAAAGGATAGAATTTGAAATTTTTTGAAAAAATTTGTAGCAAATAGTTTTTGTAATTCTGCAAACTGCATTGGTTCTAGTGAGAAAAAGAGCGAAAAAGGCATTTTAGTAATTCAGTTCATCTTTAGGTATTATTAGTATTTTTCAACTTACAAATTATTTTGGTACAAATAAATAGCGAGTAGTTGAGCGTCAACTTGAGGGACTGCGCCTCCTTGCGGTGCCTAAAAATAAATTTCTTTTGGAATCCAAAATTGTAAAGAAAAATCAACAAATCAAAGTGGCTTAATCTAAAAATTTTACCTCGGGTTCGGCTTCTTCGAGCTGTGTCAAAACTGTGTTTATTTCGTTCAATATCATCTTGTCTTTTTCGATTTTGATCCAATTTTATGAGAGTTCTACACCGAAAATAATGTCGTAACAGTCAATTTTGAGTATTGAAGACAATGTAAATAGTAAATACATTGAACTGACACGCATCTGACACGACTGACACTGACACATTTAAGTATTTATGTGCAGCTAGCATTTTTACGAGCGAGGCAAACGAACTGTTTTTGCTTCACGTTCGTGCACTGACGAGAACTCTGAGTTATTGACTCTTGATTGTCTGTAACTGCTCAAGCGCGGATTCGGAAAGAAAAAATTTCCGTCAAATGAAGTTCATTAAATAAACTTCCTTCGGATTGTAGTCGGATTGTACGTCCCCCGCGAATTTGGGGGAAATACTGTTGTTATTGTCAAACCGCATTAGGAGAAAAAAGATAACTTCGCTGTCTCCCTTTTTTTCCGGTCATACATAGGTGGCGTTACTAGCTTCGCATTAACGACTTTTGCAGAATTCATTCACCTGATGAACCTCAGCCGCTCGACAATTATTTCGACTGATAACGATTGACTCATATTTAACTCGAAAAATCATGTAATCAAATTATCAAAAAAGTACATTTTTACAGACGAGGTTGTTGACTTCACGTGAACTCAGCATGACCGACAAAAAATCCATTTAATCAAAAAATGGCAGAAACTCTAAAATTTTAAATATGACTGAAAAATAGAGGAAGGTCAACGTTAAGCGAAGAAATTCAATGTCCTTTTTTTGGAAACCAGCACCAAAACTGGTCGAAACGTCGAACAAACTTTTATTGCGATCGCCAAGTAAAAATTCATATTCAAGTCATTCATTTACAAAAATTTTTACAATTTTTAGTGAATTGAAGTCGAGGTCTCGGAGGGAAGAGGATCCAGATGCTGCGAAATTCAACGTTCAAGATTACGTGCAACGTCAACAGCAATCTCGAACATCCTGTTCCAATTCCTGTTTCAATTTATTCTGAAAAGCTTTTCCGAGGATTGAAATAATAGTGTGATATTCATTTATTACAAAGTTGGAAAATTAGGATTCACATATCAAGATGCCCTCAAATAACGCGCAACATTCTCAAGACAAGCCAAAAAATATTTGAACGTCCTTACTTGGTTCTACGGTATAAACATTCACAAAATATTTTATGAGGAATGAAATATAATTCATAAATATTTTGGGAATGTTACTACATTAGTGGATCGTGTTACGGACATTCGAATATTCTGGGTTTATTTCCTAATAGCGTGCAAATATTCTCAAGTTGGGCGAGAAATATTCACTGGAATGAGCCCAGAATATTCAATTGTCTTTATCACACATCGCTACAAAAATATTTCAAATTATTTCAAGGGAGTATTCCAGAATATTCTACATAGAATATTCTTGTAGTGAAGTTTGATGTGGACATTTGAATATTCTGAGCTCATTCCTGTTAATATTGTTGGCTCACTTGAAAATATTTGTGTACACTATTGGGGTTTCAGTAAATATATTTATAAGCTTATTATTAGAATATTGTGTATTTTCCCATTAGGGCCATATCGTTACTTTAAGGTTGAAACAGCGTTGGGACCCAATGTTGAAGCAATCTTGAACCAATATAAATATTTCTTAGTAGCCAACCTTGATGCAATCTTGGTCTTTAACCTTATCTCGGAGTTATTTCGATCTTGTTTCAATATCATTTCATTTGAAGTTGTATTGACCTTGGTCGTTTGGCCTTTAACCTTTGTCTCGCGTTGTTTCGATGTTGGTTCAAAGTTGTTCCAACCTTGATCCAGCACTGGAGACCAAGGTCGAATCAAAGTTGGAACAAGGTTGGATTAATGCAAAAACAACCTTCAACCAACTTTAATGAAAATGCTTGATCGAAGCTGACACAATATTCGATCAATATCAACTTGAAATTCTTTCTTTGATCAGGAGATGTAAGAATGCACTTTCACGCAGACTTGAAATAAAGTTGGTACACATATACATTGATTCAATATTATATCAAGATTGGTTCAAGGTCGTTTCATTATGTGACCCCAGCGTTGAAACAACCTTGAATCAATGTAAATATATGTCAACCTTGATCCAATCTAGGTATTGAGTTTTATTCTAATGTTGTTTCAACCTTGTTCCAAGGTTACTTCATCGAAAGTTGTATTGATCTTGAACTGATGCTGGCCTCAAACTTTTGTCTCACATTGTTTCGATGTTGGTTCAAGGTTGTTTAAGTCTTGATCTAACGTCAGCCACCAACATCCAAGACTACACCTCTTGAATCAAAATTAAATCAAAGTTGAATTTAAGTTGGATCAATGTAGAAACAACCTTCAACCAACTTTGATTCAAAATTCTGGATCGAAGCTGACTTAATCTTTGATTCATATATATTGTCTTGAAAATGTTGTTTCTATCGGAAGAGATCAAAATGCGCCGTTGTGCAGACTTGAAATATATTTGTCTTGTTTCAATATTAGTTCAAGGTCGTTTCAACATTTGACCCCAGCATCAAAACAACCTCGAACTAATAATGTCAAGGTTCTCATGGGTCCGGTATTAGGGTGATGCAAAATTATCATAATGTTATGTACTGAAAGGAAATTGATTTGCGGCGATGGAGCCGAAAGGGTTTTACATAATCGATTTTCGTTCATTAAATGCATCAAGCGAGTACCTGAATTTTGGAATCAATTTTGTCAAAGTTTCAACGACTCGATACTCGAGTGAGCTCTAATGCAACGAATTATTTCAAGCATGTAGAAAAAAATTGTATTTATCGAAAGCCGGGTGCTATTGTTTCTGTCCCTCGCTTTTTCTCCTCCTCACATTTTTTTCTACTCACATTTTCCGCGAAAAAGTCATTAAATCTAGTCGATTTGAGTCAACTTGAGTGAAAAAATACTTAATTCTCAACATAACCTTCAGTTTAGAGCATGTCGATCACGAAAATCGTCAGTGGTGACATTTTATTGACATTTTCCGTCAGATTCTAGGTAATGTCACGTCAATAATAAGATACATGTTCAAATATGATCGCTAATCACAACCCAGCCACACTTATGCGTGCTTTAGTTAAGCAATGATCGATTTCGTAAGCACGCATTGTTATATTTTAGCGGATTTGGTTTCGTTTCTGCTCTTTAGATAATGAAAAACATTGTAAGTGTGCTGAAGCCGTGCTGTGCGCGCCTTGCCGCGACAGCTGATGACTTTCAAGATCGATATTTCGGAAACTAAGCGAGATATCAATATTTTTATGACAATAAAAAGTGTTTTTTCCGTTGCAATCCACGAGAAATGTCCAAAGTTGACTGGATTTGATGACTATTCAGCGATAAATGTGAGCTCAAAAATTGAAACTTCATCACTGGATATCTCGAAAACTAAGCGAGATATCGAATTTTTTATATGAATGAAAAGTGTTTATTTCGACGAGTTCTATACGAGTTAGTTGTCAAAAATCGGCACCAGAGGAAGTGTAATCTTGCCAGCAAAAAGCTCAAGAAAGAAAACGCGATCGAGTCGCTTCGCTGTCAGCACTTGCCACTCAGAGTGGTGGCAGCACCGGCGGCGGCAGTGGTGGCAACGGCATTTGATTGGAGCAAGCCTGAGAGGTTCGCTTCGGTTTGGTCAGTCTCAGTTGGTCTCAGTTCGGTTCCGTCGATAAGCCAGTGTACAACTTAAGTACGTGCTCTCATATCTCCAAGAGCCGCCTCTTTTTTTCACCCTTCCATGTGTAGCTGCAAGCTTTCATTTTCCGCGTAAAAGTATAATATTCTGCAAGTGCCAGTGTAATTCCAGGAATTGTCAAGCGCGCTCGAAGGTAAGAATCATATAATAAACGGTTAGTCGGAAAGTCGCGATAGGAAGTTAACAAAGCATGATAATTGTATGGAAATGAGAGTCTTTACGTGCGCGGTAGTAAGTGAGAAAGCATCATCAGAAGGAGCACGTGAAGCAGCAACGCGCAGACAAGACTTGTATGGTCGGGCATGCAAGGGCTCGTAAGATGCGCGCACGTTGCATCATGCTTAGAAATCCACTGCAACTCGCGGTCCAACTTGCCGGAAAATATGCCTCCCTTATCAATTCTCTCTATTTGCCCCTTCGAAAGAGCACGCATGTGACCTTGACTTTTAGACCCTCAAAAAAAGCGAAGAAGCCATCGTATGATCTCAGCTAGTAGGGAAAAAGGTTATGACTCATCTAGATACGATATTGGTAATTTTTTTTTTTTTTTGATCTT
The DNA here is from genome assembly GCA_022817785.1 of Amitus sp. ZL-2020. NCBI lineage: Eukaryota > Metazoa > Arthropoda > Insecta > Hymenoptera > Platygastridae > Amitus > Amitus sp. ZL-2020. The sequence continues at coordinate 4,948 of JABFOS010000047.1, read as the reverse complement.
ATCTCGTAGCTGATAGAAGCGTTGCGAGCGATGCCCGTGTGGTGACGAACAAAGTCGATGACGTGTGCGTGAGTAAGTGCGTGTGTGCGTGTGTCGTATGTCAGCTTTTTTCCAAAACGGCATGCCAATACTTGAGAACGTCGTCGTCGTCGTCGTCGAGCTCTGGAATTAGCGAAATTCAACGGTAAAAAAGGCTTTTTCTTGCGAGGTGACTCAAAAGCGAGCGGCATTTGACGATAAATTCTGTCGCGTATTGACAGAATTATAGGAGCTATCGAAATAATAATTGCTTGAATATTCCACCACCCATGAGCGGAAATATCAGAAAAATCAAAAATGAAAGAAACCCGATGTGCTAAGTTGAAAAAAAAAAAACAGTTTCATAGTAATTTTCGTTGGCGACGTGTCCGGTCCACGAGTCGAATTTTTTATCCAAGTTCGAAAGCAGCACAGCGCGTGCGCTTGAGCGCACCTTGGCCGCAGTGATGCCATTCGGGACTGTGACTTGCGGTGCACACATGCGATCGGCCCTGTCGGTGTGAAGAGAGAACGAGAACAGGCCTTCTCGCTTCCTCCTCTCTCACACCACGAAACAGGCCACCCATCGGTGTGGAGCCCCTCGAAAATGCCTCCCACTTCTTACAACCACATCCAAATCGAGCGCATCCGTGTAGGGAAGGATAAGCTGCTGCATGGAGACTAGCTAGTCTCCATTGGCTGCTGTTTTAGAGTTCTCGCTCGTATCAATAGGCTTGGTAGTTAACGATAGGAAACCTTCCCGCGGGGGATGATCCCGAGCTTAATCTTCCAAAATTTGAGCCGAGGCGAGTTTTGGGCTTTCCTCCAAGTTCGGAGGCATACTATGATTATTCTTTTCGGGGCTCATTTTTGCTCAAGCGTTCTAGCAAAAAAGAGTCTTATGATCATGAAATGACATCATCATAATTTTGAATTCTGAAAAAATCCCTAATCATAATTGTGGATTACGAAAAATCCTAAACTCAGAATGGTTAATGGATTTTTGCTGATGGTCGTTTCAAACACAAAGAAAAGTTTCTTGAAATTTAAAGGAAGTGACATTACCTCCAAGTTTTTTGAAACCTAAATGTAACCTCACCTTGGAATTTTTTGAAGCCTTAATGTAACATTACCTTGAGGTTTTTTTTGAACCCAAAGGTAACATAACCTACTCTCCAAAATTTGAAACAGTTAAATTAGTACTTATTTAAACGATAGTTTTAGTCTACTGTGAGAGTATTCCATATAATTTTCTGTTTCAACAGTGCCATCTGCCAACTCAATAGTGGTTTAAGATGTTCTACTATTCGATCTCACTGATTAAAACAGAGTACAAATCCACTGTTTACAATGCTGGCAACATATAAGCCGAGATGTAAAAATATTTAAGTATCTCAAACGTCATGCAAAAATCTAGACAATTTCAAGAATTGGGACTTTCCGATGTTAGGCTCATTTGTTGGCACCTTTTGAGCTGAAGTGATTACGAAGGCAGAAAAGGTGAATGCAAAGGTGACTTTGAGGCTCCGAAAAACCTCAAGGTTATGTAACTTTTGAATTTCGAAAAACTCCAATTTGATGTTACCTTCAGGTTTCAAAGAAAAACTAGAGAAAAATTAATTGATTTTAGCGGCCCTGAGAAGAGCCAATTGTGTTCCGGTGACCCTGAGGAGGGCGAATTGTATTTTGGTGGCCCTGGAAAAGGCCAATTGTTTTTTGGTAGCCCTGAAAAGGGCAAATTGTCTTTCGGTGGCCCCGAAAAAGGCCAATTGTCTTCTGGTGGCCCTGAAAAGAGCCAATTGTTTTTCGGAGGCCCTGAAAAGGGCCAATTGTCTTTTGGTGGCTATAACAAGGGCCAATTGTTTTTTGGTGACCCTGAAAAGGGCCAATTGTCTTTCGGTGGCCCTGAAAAGGGCCAATTCTTGAGAGGCCACGCTTGTCCGACTTGGCAGTTTGCAAATAGATGCAAGCGTGGATAAATTCTCCATGTTGCGTTGGAAACGAGCAGCATCAATGCAAAATTATTAAGCATATCTCCAACATAAATGAAATCGGAGAAAATGCGAATTCGTAAACTATTCAAAGTTGAAAACGAAAGCGTCATAAATCTAAATTTATGAAGCATTCTTCCGGAAGAAATAAAAGCGAAAAAAGTGAGAATCTCTATTTCCATGTCGAGAGGGGAACGAATTTTCATAATTTTTCTTAGTTACACGAATAATGAAAGAGCTGCTGCAGGGGGAGGCATGCAGCAGATTCTTCTTGGGAAAGTCTTTGATTGCAGTTGATTAACCTGATGAGATTTCTAATGAACCACATAATTAGGGTCGAAAAATGGAAGATTATTTTTTGCTATATACATAATGGTCTAATAATAGATGCAGCAGCAGAAGGGCGCTTCTGTTGGGTTCGCGGTTCGATCATATCGAATTTTGGTGGTATTCGAGAGCGTTGTTGAGAGGTTTCAGATTTATGAGCAAAGGTGAAACGGCTGCGCTGCGCATAAGCAAGCGCGCCTCCCTACAAGTCATAGCGCCATTGCGGTTTTTCCAACAAAAATCGACTTTTTATCTATGTTAATATCTCGTCGGGTCACGACCTTAGATCAGAAGCGACAGCGGCGGCAGTTGACGCGGCAAACTAGGAAGCCTCGATATCGTTGATCAACAAACAAACGAGCGCGCGATGAATAGATAAACAATCCTGCAACAAATAATTTTTATCGCCGCGTCGTCTCGATGGTCTGTCGTCGCGCGTGGGCGCATCTTCAACTAGGCGCGCGCATTAGTATAATATTATACATAATCGCGAGTTTTGAAAAGCTTTACCAAACTTGATTTTTTTTTCATTTTCAGTTGATCATTATCGAGTAGGAAAGCGAGATTGAAGAACGAGTAAAAAGAAGCGACTGGAAAAACAGCGAAAATGGTAATTTATTGCTGTTCATAATCATGTAACGAACACTCTGCCATGTAGAGCGCAGCGATCAAGTTTTTTCGACGAATTCGAAAGTTGTAAGCCAAGTCGAAGCTGGCGATTGGGGGATGCAAATGAATGAGTAGTTTCGAGAATTTGAATCGCACGACTACGTGATTGCGAAGCAAATTCCTTCCTTAAAAAGTGCGAGAATCCGCAATACAGTCATCTGTAGAACGTATTTCCGCACTTATCAGCGAAGAAATTAGTCATTTTCCACATAAGTGCAATTGTGTTTTTTTGACGAAATTAAAGGTTGTAGCCCGAGCCGAAGGCAAGTCCAAAAAACTACGATCGCATAAATTTGAAACAAAATTGTTCCTTTACGGAGTAGAAAATGCGCGACAATTTCGCGATTTCTTTGAAAAAAAAAAAAAAAAAAAATTACATTTTCCTGACTAGTACGGAAATATGCGACTTTGTCGCGCATTTGCCACTACGTTGAGAAAAAATTTTGTTTCAAATTCAAGCGATCTCAGTTTTTTAGACGTAATTGCATGCAATTCTCGCCATCGGCTCGGAATACAACCTTGAATGTCAAAAAAAAAAGGTTGGACTGATCCGGGAATTAATTATTTCACACGAGTGCTGTTTGCAAGTTTTTTTCGACGAAAACTAAATTCGTCTCGGAATACAAGCGCGAAAAGGTTCGACAAAATCGCTTATTCCCGCACTAGTCATATAGAAAATGGTTACGTGAATGCTAAAGATTAATATCTTCAATATGTGCTTCTTCTGCAGTTGGAAGATTCGAACGATTCTACAAGGAAAGGGCCAATGGAACTTGTGACATCTGTACCCGATGACGGTTCCGTGGCGGAAAACAATCCTATAAACGACAGGTGAGATGAAGAAAAAATAATGGAAATGGCAATCGGTATCTTTTTTTTACTTATTCAAGTGCATAATTCGCAACTGCAATAGAATAATCGCACTCAATGCAAAGATAAACAACAAATCGGCCAATGTGGCAATTGCTATCTCGAATGCACTGTAATCAGCCACGAGGCTTAATTACTCTGAGGAGGATGTTCGCCCACGAAGCCTTTGACAACTGCACAACACTACACTCTATGTAGCATAGTTGCTGTTGTTGCTCACGAGACGAAAATTCAGATTCAAATTCAGATTCAAATTCAGATTCCTGCAGCTTATTACTGAAGTAGAAGAAGAAGAAAATCATATAACAAGGATGAAAAATTGTGTCCCAAATCATCTCTTTCGCGTTGATTTGTTTTAGTAGCAAAAGATAAAACGTCTCATAAAAGTGAAACTTTGCAATACGATAACGATTTGTTGTTGCGAAATCGAGACACCTTCAAGAAGATGAAGCAGCAGCAGCATGATCGATCGAATCATAATAGAATATATATGTAGTATTATAATAATATGAGGGAAGATGTTGAAAGTCTGCTGTCTGGTGTTAAAGGTACGAACTTCAAGTGATTCCGGGAAGTGCGGATGCGGAACAAGCCAATGAACGGAGAGGAGGTTTCGATCCTTTCTCGGAGCGACAAAATGAACACCCCACCACGTAAGTTCGACTCAAAGACTTTGACAAAACGAGAGAAAAAAATAATACGCATTCTAGATAATAGGTACACGATAATTTGATATAGAATGAAATGACAATGATAATTTTCTCAATTTACAGAGATTGCGAAACATTAACGCATCTGCTGAAAGCTTCCTTGGGTACCGGAATTTTGGGCATGCCAACTGCTTTCAAAAGCGCCGGCCTCACCGCGAGCATTTTCTTCACCGTTTTCGTAACTTTTATATGCACTCATTGTTCATACATACTTGTAAGTACCTACATAAGTATCTGCTGCAACGATATATCCAAAGCTACTATATTTATTCTCTTTTATAAAAAAAAAATTCCCTCTAGAAAACATTTTCCATATGATTCTAGGTGAAATGCGCACATACCTTGTATTCCAGAACACAGCGA
>JABFOS010000046.1:0-14638 GCA_022817785.1 Amitus sp. ZL-2020 | reverse complement strand
AAATCTTAAATGTAGGCCAATTCCGTGTTTAAAGTGGAGCAATATCTTGAAATTTGATTGATTAAAATATAAACCCGGACAACAATGTATTTCTTTGTGTCCAGCAGCATTCAGATAGCCTTTTTAAGTTGAAAGTTTGTTCAACTCTAATTATATAAGACTTATTTTCTCGTGACCGTATGAGCGAAAATAAGCCTTATAGGGAAAATGAGAAAAATTATCTCGCTATAAATGTGTGTACAACTTTGTGATTTAATGTGCAATATATCATTCGTAATTGTTACCTTGTTAATATTATCCTCGTTCTCAATTTTGATTAATTTTTTATTTAACATTGAATCAATTATAATGAACATTGAAAGTAATTCAATGAAAATTTTTTTATTAATCAGAATGTTTTGTACGTGTGAATGTGTTATATATTTTTGCATGGATGCTGGCCCAAAGGGTGGAAAACAAATATTAAATTACCTTCTTATCGTTCGAGTATGAGGCAAAGGTAAAAGTTGCAAGTCGTGAAGAAAATTGTACGTAGCGGGGGATTTCATGTGTATGAGAATGCAAGTCAGAAGCCAATCGTCAGAATATCGCCGTCCTTTTGATCCAGCAGTTTTGGTGCTCATCAAAATTTGCCTCAAAGCTTCTCGTTGATTGCTGTGAAGGTTGGACTTGTTCATCATATCTTCCAAAGTATTTTCTTCTATAGCGCGGATCTTGTTTTCCATATCTTCAACTTCTTTTCGCAACTGCTCGGTTTTTTTTTTTGCCAACTCTTGCTATTTCTTCCGCGATTATACATTTTTCTCTGCAATTCCGCAAGATGAGGTTTTTCTTCTTCAGAAACATGAATCCGCAATCTTTTTGGAGGAGCACTGGAGGTCTCGCTGCGAACTCTTTTCCGGTACAAAGTTTTATGAAGTTTATTGCAGTGCTCGCAACTTGAAGTGAACGCAGGGATCACTATGGGACAGTGAACGTGTCGCCAAATCTCACCAGTCTCTTTTACCGCTACTTTAGTTACCAATTTGGACGTATTGCAATTCTTAGGCTTGTATCCTTGGCACACGTTCAAACAATTAACGAATAGGATGAAATTTTCCAGATCTTCTATAGTTTTGATGGGTTCATCAATCCCGTATTCTTTCCGATTCATTAAAGTGTTCATTATGCGCAGGTCTAGCTGTAGATTTTCTTTGACAGTTATCAGTTTTGATTTTACAGGAACAATGCATCCGTCGACTTTTCTGCAAACTTCTTCACTAAAGCAAACGTATTTTTCGCCTTCAAAAATATGGCGCCCTTGTATCCAGTCAAAAGGAATATTAATGCTGCTTTCGAAAATTTCAGAAAAGACCATTGGCTTCAAATCTATGAGATCTTTTTCCACTACCCCCACTGCACTATCAGTATCGGTTGAACGGATTAAACATTCAGAGGAATCGGAAATGTCTCCTTCCAATTCACGTTGAACAGAATATTCCATTTGAACGTCATCTGTTGGAGGCGATTCACTGACAATTTCGGGTGGCATTGATATTTCTTCCGTTCTTTCGAAGTCGATTTTCTCATTTACATCTTCCAATGATTTTTGAACCTACATCAAGATATAAGAGCATGTTTAATTTTTGTAAATTCTTTTTGTTATTATTTTTATGATCAATACGAAAATGTGACACTGTACGTTTTGGGCCTTTTTTTGTTAAAACCTGTTGATTACAAGTACTTACCATAGTGTTATCATCAGCACTAGGACAATTTGCTGGTGGGATTTCCAATTGATTCACACTAGGCGAAAAAAAAAGAGGTTGCGCTCCTCTCCTCAAACGACATTGATTATATTTCCCCTGAAGGAATCAAATTTCTTGGAATTATAAACGTTCTTTAACATAACACAAGCTTACATCTGTTTTATGAAGCAATATTACGATAGAAGGGAGAAATTCAAAATTTTATATCTCGTGACGAATACATAAGATTGGGGTAATAAAAATCTGGAAACTTACAATGCCAATGACTTTTCCTGTAGAATCAACAAACTCCTTATACAGGAGTATGTCTTTGGCTGCAAAATGATTTTCGCAAAAAACATGCGATTCATTGACTTCACGTCCCGCGAAGTTTCCCCAACTTTCCTTTTCCTGTTTAGGAACTCGAAATAGTCTGACTTTGCTTCCATTTTTTTCAAATGGGCACGCAGGCACGGCACAATGTTTTTTATTGCCCATATCGCGTAATAAACATTAAAAAATGATGATAATTCAATTGGCCGTCAAACCCGCAGTCATAATGTTTTGCATTGTCAGCTGGGTCAGCTGTTGCGGTTTGAAAACAGCTTCACGGCGAGAGGTAAGAGAGGTGAAGGGAAAATAAGTCACGTGACCGCCAACGTGTACACTAGCGCCGCAGCCGAGAGCGCGAGAACGGGAACAATAGCTTACATCTACTTTCCGTGCGAGCCCATACGAAGTGTCAGCCCCGTGGTTACTGGCCTCGCAGCCATCTTGACTCGAAAGGGGGGAGACAAAAAGGCCCCCTCGTCCAGTGGACGGACGCGCCCGACGGCTCATGCGACGGTTCCTCAACGCGACTCCCGTTCGAATTAATCGATCAGTTATTAATGTCCAATGTCCACGATCTGCCCTCTGAAAAATGCGAGAATTATCGGCCTTCTCCCTTTCTCTCCCTTCCTATTCTCTGTCCCGAAGCGCCTTCCGCTTCTTGCCCCTTTCGCATTTCCATCGAGCACTTGCACACCGCATTCAACAACTCTCGCTCCGATAAAGCGATAAACGGCTTTCGTCCTCCCAGCAAACTTCTTCTTTTTCCTTCTTTTTTATTCTTTCTCCCTCGTTACGCCGCGACATTCCCCGCAATTTTGCATCTCATCGCTCGCTTTTTCACTTCTCTTCCTATTTTCATACACTCATTTTTACATGCAACTTCCCTGATTGGCTTCCCTGATCGTATAAACATGCCAAGGGCAAGGCTCTTTTTTTGTCCCCAAACTTGTCGATCGATTTTAATGAGATTGCTCGAAATTTGCTTCGTGATCGTGGTTGAGTGAAGAAGGCTTTTTCTTTGACATCGTGATACGGAGGAATTAGAAGTCTTGCGAAGTTAAGCAGAGGGCGCTTCCGAAGTTTTACTCGTGGTTGGTTTTTTCTTTTTTTTTTCTTTTTGTGCCTTCTCTCTTCTTGTCTGCGGATGTTTTACGCCTATTTTGGCTTTTTGCCTTCTTCTCCGCTGTTTCACTTCGACCCAACGCCTTTTCCATTCATTGGCGAGCGCGGACCCCGAAGCTATTGACCAAAACCTATTTTGCTTGGTTCAAAACCGAGAATTTTTGAATTTTTCAAGTTTTTTTTTTCTCTGAATCTCCGTGGTCCACGTTGTTTAATTTTATAATTTTCTTTGTCATTTTCAAAATTAGTTAAAATTTCTTCTTGGGGTGATTTCTTATTTTCCCCCACCACCTAAAGACGCGATCGAATACAGCAACTCAAGTTTTTTCTAAAAAATCTTTTTTTCGAGCTGCAAAATTTTTGATCGGCTTACAAGAGCTCTAGGAGACTAAAAGAAATTATTCTTCAATCATTGTTCAGATTTTTTTTGCCCTGTGAAAAATTGTTTCTTACGAAAAATATGAATGGACCAATTATTCAATTTCAAGTGGTTAATCGAAGTAGAGCGTAATTATAAGGGCTAAAAATGTCCACTTGAGAAGTGAAAAAAAAGACCCGAAATATGAGTTTAATCACTTAAATCCACAAAAAATCTCTAACCAAAAAATTCAAGACTTGAAGATATTAAAGTCTCGACACTTTAGTCAACAATAAAATCTCTATAGTGACAAATAATTTTGAGACTTTAGAGTTTTCAAATTTTGGTTTAAAAGATGGAAATATCAATAATATTGATGGTAATATTACGTGATAAATCCAGAATTGTCTTGAACCACCCTTACTAGGATTCGATTTCTTTTTGACTTACAAATTATTATCGTAATAAAAACGCTCGCGAAGAAAAAGCCCAAGATATCAGTCCAATCTACAAAAAAATCTTGCTATAATTCACCAAAAAATTCAAGATTAAAAAACATTCGAATCTCAAAATTTGAGTCTGCAATAAAACCTCTGTACAAACCCAATATTTTGAGACTTCGAAATGTTCAAACCTTGACTTAAAGTAACAAAAATAACATTTTTTCATAATTAATCCAAAGTTTTCACAAGCTACCCTTATTGGGACTCACGATAAATCATGAAAAATAGATCGATTGACGGAATCAAGTAAACTGGCGCTATAATCGACAATTACCAAAGTGACGAGAGCAATTGGACATCGAGACTTTGTGGGAAAATGCACAATTAGGTAATTGGTGCTAATTGTATAATTGCATCGGACAAGCTCAATTGGCAATTGACTAATGAAAGAGAGATGCAAGGATCGGATACTTCAGTCTATTATTCCTCCGGTTCTCGCTCCTTTTCCTTTCTCTTTCATCCGGCAGTTCAAACCATCGCGACTCTTTGAGCCTTTCGCCGCCTCGGTTGCGTCGACAAAGGATCGCCCCCACCCCCTCCCCCCCTCACGCCAGGGGTGACGGGACTTTTCGGAATCTCAAACACGCTGCTAATCGCAAAATTCTCCGACCGTTCTTCGGCCGAGGGGTTACAATTTTATACCTCCCGCTGCATCCGAGTCGATCATTTCTTGTCCGCGGAGAATTTTCGTTTACTTTTTGTCCGACTTAAGCGCACAATTTATCGCCGTACATTCGACGATTCGTGCGTTTGATTGGTTCGCGAATTTGTTTTGATATCGCTCTAGAGACAAAAAGTTGTCATTCGTGTCGAAATGATGATGAGCTTGCGGGGCGCAATGGGCACGTTGAGATGGGCGTTTTCCCAGGGCGGAAAAACATCGGAAATAACAGCCCGAGGGCCATTTGTTTAGCGTGTTAAACGAGCGGCAGAGTGTCGGGCTTTCGTTCGTTCAACGGCCCAATTATCCCATTTAAATTAAGCCGCGTAATTAAGCGGCGTCTCGCGACTGAGACCGCCATGCTAACTAAAGAATACGAGGGAAAAAACGAGAGGCCATTCGTTTTCTTGGTCGATTTAATCGATTCATAACCTTGGATTTTGGGCGTTTCAGAAAAGCCTGAAATAGGTTCTGGTTGTCTCCAGGCATTTTCAAAATTCCCTCGTCATATCGACTTGTTAATGGAGATGAAGTAAGACATTTCAACACCAGGGCGATTGGTTTCTCCAAGTAACTGCGATTAATTGAAAAAAAGAATCGAGGAATATTTCGTTCTTCTAATTATTAGTTCGCATACTTGGATTTGGGATAAGCTAATTTTTTCTGATGGGATTGAAAAAAATTCAATGGACGCATAACATCTAGGAGATCGTACGAATACTGAATCAATTTTTCCTCGAATACTATATTTTTTTCACGTGAGAAATTTTTTAGACAAATTTTTGAAGGTTAAAATTGTGATAGAATGATGATTGATGCAATCAAATGAGTCTGATAAAAATCACGTATTACCGCACCAATTGGGAAACGGGGCATTTCTAAATGAGAACGAATCAAGTTTCTTAGACGAATTTTGAGAATCCAAATCATCAAGATTCAAGAAAAAATTTGAATTTTTCTTGAAAGAGGGTTAAAATGGGCAACAAGGTCACGAATTTCCACACTAGTTGAGAAATACTGCATTTCCACATGAGCACGGTCGCGGACGAATTTGATGAGTCTAAAAATGGGTCAAATTGAATTAGCAATAACTAAGATGATACGAATTTGGAACATTTTTCCTCAAAGAATAATAAATGCGGGTAAAAATCACAGGTTCTCTCACTAGTTAGAAAATAGGGCATTTCCATGTAAAGGAAACCGATTTTTTGGACGAATTTAAAGGTTGTAGCCCAAGCCGAAGACGAAGGATGTGATCTAATGAGTTTTAAAAAGTCGCGTATGTCCACTCTAGTTAGGGAATTAGTCCATTTCCGCATGAATATAATCAAAATTTTTAGGCGAATTCGATGAGTCTAAAAATGAATCAAATTTAATGAGTCTCAACACCAAGATCGCACAAACGCTTGACGAAATCCTTCCCAAAATAGTAATAAAATGTACGACAAAATCGCAGATTTAAAGGTTGAAGCCCGAGTCAAAAGCGAAGGATGCGATCATAAAAAACTAAAAGAACTAAGATCACCCGAATTCGGGACAAAATTTATCTTAGTAAAGCGCAAAAATGCCCAAAAAAGTTGCATATTTCCGCACAAGTTCAGAAAAATGTATTTGGAGGAAAAAAATCCATCATGTAATGACTTTTGAACGGCCGAAATTGTTGATGGATTAAACTTTTTCTCATGTCGTAAAGTGGGGAGACAAGTGGGGAGACAAGCGGTGGGTGACGAATGCAGAAGACCCTTCGTCGCCCTACTGCCAGAGGGAAATCAATAGCAGATGTACTGACCCTGCATATCGTGGACCAAGGGAAGAAGGTCGCAAGATCGAATCGTGCCCTACTTTTCTGCCAGCGAAAAATCTATTCAACCCCAAACAATTTCTCCCCTCATTACAATGTAACGATACTGTTAACCCTGCATTAAATAAACTAAAATTTCATCCGCAGATAATGAGTCAATAAAAAATCGAGAATCAATAAAAAAATTTGTACAATCTTGGCTGAAAAAATTCTTAAAAAATGCTTTATTTTTTTTTAATTCCAAAAAATAATTATTTCGATTTCATAACGTCTTTCTGACCCAATTTGAATTTGAAGAAATCAATTAAAAACCAAAACTTAAAACCAAATTTTCTCCCAATTTGAATTAAATTAGAAAGACTTCATAATATAAAAACCACCGAACGGTAATACTTGATCAATAACCTAATAATAATTTAAAAAAATAATGTTCCCCAATTCGGTTTCACGCTCTCAAATTTCTGTCCATGTATAAATGTTAAATGCGCAATTGCAGGTTCTTCAATGAAGAAACGAGGAATCGTTCAAGCCTCGATATTCGTGGATAAAAAAGGGCCGCATTAAAATAATGTAATTGAGTTTGGGGCAGTAGCATAAGACACGCGAGTGCCACGGTCGGTGTCAGTTGCACCGCGAGAAGCAAAAGATAGCGGCGCACATGTTAATTAACGCAATTACGGCGTTGCGCATTGCCGAGAACGAGCCGTGATAGTGCTCGGCTTCTTCCTCTGCGAACCTTTTCAATCTAAAGCGTTTACCTCGAACAACAGTGCGTTTCCTCTCGCTAGAAATACGCGTATAATTAATTAATTAATGTATTCCCATAGCGGCTCGTTACGTGAATCGTTCTGGACGTGCAATTAACGAGAACTCGACGAGTCCGATTCCGCTCAAGATAACGGACGTGTTGATTGTTCTTATCATCAATGTTGTATCGCTGCAACGTACTCTTTGTTAGCATCAATGTTGTGATACCTCACTTTTTTTAAATGAATTAATGGAATTTCAACTACGCTAACCCTTCCATGTTTACGTACTCGGGACTGAAACTACCTTTTTATGTTATTAAAAAATGCGAACTCCTATGAAATATTGTGATTAGTTTTCAGGTTAGATTAGTTATTTTTGAATTGAACTGCGCATGTGTCAAGTTTGAACCAAGGCAGATATGGTACTAATGGCCAAATTTGGTCCAACCTTCAACCCTTGTTCAAGGTTGTTTGAAGGTTCCAATTCTCGGGTTGAAATGAGTTAGACATACGTAAATCTAAGTAGATCTAAATTTTATGATTTAGATCTGCCGTGATCTAGAAGTCAATCGCAAAGCACAGACGACAAATAAAACGAAATCGAAGCCCAAGTTGAAAAGTGAGGGCCAGCCTCTTTTACTGTCTCATCTGTCCAATGAAGTTGACAAGTATCTCAACTGGATTTCTGGCAATTCCAATATTCTTCGTCCATTTCATAGAGTGCATTGCAAGAAACTGTGCAAACAATTTTGAAAGGGTCGAATGATTATTTTCTTACGAAAAAACTGATTACAAAATATGCTGCGATCGAATTCTTAATATATGAAATACTTGGACATCATACTTGATGTGTAATTTTTACCTCAGACTTTTAGACTTTCAAAATTAACGAATATGTTTCTTTATTTATGGTAAATGTAGCACACAAAAATTCTGAGTTTATACCCTACTACAATAGATCAAGTTTCATAAATATTTCAAGTCTTGAATATTATAACATTCGAAATCAAACATCATAACATTTCAATAGCAATTGAACTAAAAAATTTGTATTTCCATACGAGGAACTATTTTGTTTCGATTTATTAGTAGCTAAATTTGAGGATGATGAAATTCAGATTTTTGAATCGCTTTTCAAGTTTTCATGGCTTACTCCTGGAAGTGTAAATTTCCAGTTGAGATACTTTCCAATTGCATTAGGTGAACACTACACAAATAAAACAGTCTGCAAACGCGTCAAAGAAGTTTTAAAACTCAGATATTTGCACTAGTTATCCCAAGATATAATTATATTTTTCGTACCTCCGGACGTAAAACGCGCTTTAAAAGCGCGTCTTACGCCATCGCTACGAAAAAAATCGTTCATTCCTAGGACGAAAAAGTGAAAAATAGACGAAGGCGAGTTTGCATTTCGAGGCGAAGTCGAGAAATGCAAACTCGCCTTCGTCTATTTTGCGCTTTTTCGTCTCCTCGGAATGTAATATACTATTATGAATTAGTGTCTCTGAGTCTTATCCTTCCAATTTTCAAAACCAGTTAGTATTATTGTTCGTGATAATTATTTCCGGCTCTCGGGATCAGCGAAAACTCACTGATCATCAATGAAATTCCACTCTTCCATTGTAAGGGAGCAGAAAATATATATTTCACTCTTTGTTTTGGACTGTCATGTCTCGCAAACTCGGGCGTTGATTTCGTTTCATTTGTCATCTTTGCTTTGCGTTTGACTACTCACTCGTCTCTTCCCCATTGTCCTCTATATCGAGATAGTTTTGTCCCTCCAAATCTAGCAGTAAAATTCAACTTTTGTTGAAAAAAAAACCCACTAAAGCGAGTCAAAAAATCGAGCCTACTTTCAACCATGAAAAACAACTTTCTCAGGACAGAAATTTTTCCCTGAATTCGGATCGCTATCGGGATGCTCTGACGTCCGAGGTTTCGGGGTCAAAAGTTTCGCGGTTATCAGCAGTGCCGTCACGACGCCTCACTCCCTCGTGTCCTGCTCTCTTTTTCCCGGGGCAAAGTTTCTCTTCTTTTCTTGGGGCAAAACTCGAAGAATTTTTTGTCTCGAACGCGCGCTGTCCCGAACGAGAGCAAAGGGGCCACATCGAGGAAGCTTTTTCCAAAGAGGAAAATCTCGCAATCAAAAGAATAAGAGTGACTCACGGGGCACATTGTTCTCCATGAATCGAAACTCTTTTACCCAAAGTAACAACTCGCTTTCTTGAGAAAATTCGGGCTTTTTTTATCCCGACAAGTCTCGGCCGAAAAGTTTTGTTTATCCCGGAAAAAGCCGGCTCGCTCGTTACTCACGTTCATTAACGGTGACCGATGTTTGCTGAAGACGAAGCGAGGCTCGCGGTACTTCGTCAGGATTAGCCTCTCGTGTGTATCTCGGGACAAATTGGAGAAAAAGCTCGATTTGCGCATTTGTAAGGCTTACGCAAGAGTGGGCGAGAAAGCGAAAAATCCGCCAATCGATGAAATCTCAAGAAATTCTAGCTCGACTTTTTCCCTCATTTCGACGTGATTCCGAGAAAGCATATTTCGACTTTCTTCGTATGTCAAAATGGTTTTTATTCAAGTTCTTGTGGGATCTGAATAGGAGATTTCATATCTAGAGCGCAAAAGTGGAAAACAGATGGATGCGGATTTTCAGTTCGAGACAAAGTCGAGAAATGCAAAGCCCGAGTCGTATTTGAACGTTCAATTCCAAAATAAAAACGATATTGTATTTCAGGACGAAGTAAGAATTTTTCATTTTTACGCATGAGGACGCAAAAATGTAAATCAGACGAATACAAATTTTCAGTTCGAGACAAAGTTAAGAAATTCAAAACCCAAGTCGCATTCGAACTTTGAAGTCCGAGACCGAACGATTTTTTTGTGACGACGAAGTAAGGAGCGCTTTTTCTGCGCCGTCAGGCGCTAAAATGCACTTTTATGCACGGGGACACATAAAAGTTAATTACCGTCTTCACTAGTCATTCCCAGGCTTTCTTTAGTGATCGTACAATTGCCTCAGTGATGTCAAAAAATTTCGCTTTGGCAGATCAACATGAAAATCAAAAAATACCTGTTAAAAAGTAACATACTGAATATGAAATTTATACTTTACGTATGCAGCCGAAATATTAAGCATCCGAAATTTCGATTTCTCAAATTTTTATGGTACTATAGAAGATATTCAAAAAAAGTACCATAACTATTCAAACTTCTGAATTCCAGATGTAAAATATTTTCATTCCATGCCCAAAGTGTCACTTTCAAACTCGAGACGTTACTTTTCAACTGTTACTTTTTTCTCAACGTGAGGACTGAAAACTTGGGCGCTTTTCTCTTGAGTGAATGACGCGGCGCAAGTTCTCGGCGTTGAAAATTCGGCGGAATTCTGAGGGGGTGGAAAAAAGAAAGTTTAATTACGCGCTGGCAAGTTTAATGCATCGAACTGCCGGGAAGATTGCTTTACGAAGTAAATGAGGCAATGATGACTCGCCGTTCAGGACCACCGCGCAGCCACCGAGCGTTCTACGCCCGACTCGACCGCTTCGAGTTATTAACACGGAACCGCGAGCACGCGATGCTACTTGCAATACGTATTCTCCAACACCGATCGCTCTTGCCCCGTTCGTCTTGTCACGGTGAAAACTTTCTTCGAGTCGCGCCAATTTCCAACTCGAAACAGAATGAACTGTCACGATCGCCTCGTGTTACTCGTGTAAGAATTAATGACAATTTGATAATAATAATACATTTTCCAAGTCATGTGCACTCCGAAAATTGTTTTGCAATTATCTTAACCGGGAATAACGTTATTAATATTCTATAATTCATCGACCCAACATTTAAAGCTAAGTAAAATCCTTATACGTTGGCTACTAACTTCGGACCAAGATTTAAAGATTCGATGGTCTTACATTGACCGAACATTATCAGGAGTTACTACTAACATCTGTAAACATGGTTGTACCAGTTTATAAATTTCATCTGCCTAAATTTATAAGTTGAGTCATTGATAGACCAACATAACCCCCACTTAAGCTACTAATCTTGGACGAAAATTGATAGATTTGATGATCCAACATTGGCCTAATACAAGTAACCAACTAATGACTACTAAAATCAGTAAACAAGTTTGTACTAGTATTTTATAATTCATTCAAGAGTAAAGGTGAGTCAACGATGGACCAATATAATTTATAAGTTAGCTACCAATTTGGACGAAAATTTATAAATTCAATGGTCCAAAATTATGAAGCGCTGAATGACTGTCAATATGAATAAAAAAAAGTTCGGACAAGATTTTTTAATTCTTCTATCCAATATCAAAAGCCAAGCCAATTATAAACCAATAAAATCCCGACTTTGGCTACCAAAATCGGACCAAAATTTAAAGATTCCATGGTCCGACATAAACCGAACATTAACAAGCGACAAATGACTCACAATCAATACACAAAATTAAATCAAGAAGAATTGTAGCCAGACGACATATGAGCAAGGAAGATGATCTGAGACCAAAAAAATCTTCTGCTACCACCCTGTCAAAGCCACACATCAACGATATATTTACTTACCGTTGACGTCAGTCGAGAAGATCGAGAAAAAAGCCTCGGACCTCGAGGATCGAAGAAAAGGAAAAGTCGACAGCATTGAGATTCGAGTCCTCGATCGCTGTGGTTCGAGGACTCGTTGATTGGCCCGGCAAAACATGTCGCTCATGATCGGTCAGAAAATGCTCGACAATGGAGTCTCCCGAGCGCAGCCATGTTGCGACGGACGGACAAGCGAAAAAGAAAAGAAAAAGTGACGTAAAGGCGGAGAGGGTTGTGGCCCAATCAAACAAAAGCCAAAAGAACAAAGAAGAAGATTAATGCGAAATGAATTCGACGATGTTTCGTCTGAGAAAAGTGGAAGCGCCATTTTGGAAAATTCGAGTTTCTTTCTTTCTCTCTCGAAATCCCTCTTCGCGTGTTCTTCGTGAGTAAAATGATCGAGGGATGAGCATTCCTCGCCTCGCCCAGAATTCCACTCGAGCTAGAGACTTTTAATCAACGGTTACGAGTGCATTATTTCGATTGAAAAATATTTTCAACAAGCGTGGATGCGCTTTTCGGAAAGTAATGGAAGTTGGGGGGTGGAAAAGGGTGGGAAAAGGCGGGGGCGTGAACCGCCGTCATGCGCTGCATGAAATACCAGTGGCAACCCCATCCCAATGCTGCACGGCAACGAAACAGAAACGGATGTTATTTCGGACAGGCTGTTTCTGTTCTGGACAGAACGCTTGTATGTCTGTGTATCATTTTCTTTGGGGATTAATGCACCCCAAGTACATTACGCCACGCTTATCGTGCACGAGCTCAGAAAAAAATGGACGGCATTTTGGAATGTTTACGTTGCGCTCGGACAAAGAACAAAAAGCCCGGCTGCGGGCTTTTTTGGATGAACAAATGCTACAACCATTTTGGACTTGTTGAATATGAAAACGCGTCATCGCGGGATTTTCTTCTCTTGGGATTTGGGGGACGATTCGAATTACACGTTTCTTCAGGTCAAACTCGATTTATGTATCTCTGGGCGGGAAAACGCTTTTTTTAACCAGCGTAGGAATATGGGACTTTGTCTTTTAGGGGGTTTTTTTTCCATTCATGTGACCTTGATTTTTCGGATTCATTTTTGATTTTTCAAGATGACATTAAAATTTGTACAAAAAACTCGATCGCGCTGATCAGAAATGTACTATTTTGCGCCTTCCAGGGCTTATTAAGCGTTTTTTTCGCCGTCATAACATAAAATATTGTACGAATCTTGGAAAAAAAGTACAAATGATTGTAATTTTGCATTTCTTGATTTTGTCTTAGAATGAAAACTTACCCTCGTCTGATTAGCACTTTTCTGCCCATGGTATATAATGTTACAATTCCCTATAAGTGCGAGCAAATTTTTTGAACGAATTTCAAGTTAATGAGTCAATCATATGAATCTAAAGATTAACTGAAATCATACAAATTCAGGAAGTTTTTTCTAGAAGAGAACGAAAATATCGCGACAAAGCCGCATTTTCCCGCACTGGTTCAGAAATACCCTTTTTCCACCCTTGTAGAAAAAATTTTGTCGTTAATTCAAGCGATCTTTGTTTTTTATTCTAATTTCTGATTGCATCTAAATTTGTTCAAAAAAATAGATCACGCTTATGTGGAAATGTACTATTTTGCGCCTGCCAGAGTTTATAAAATGTTTCTGTCACCGTTACAAAGTAAAATATGGAACGCACTTCGAAAGAAAAAAAGCAACTTTGCATTTCTCGACTTTTGGTCTTGAACTACAAACGCTTTCGATTTTTCAGCAATTTCCC
Organism: Amitus sp. ZL-2020; assembly: GCA_022817785.1. Taxonomy (NCBI): domain Eukaryota; kingdom Metazoa; phylum Arthropoda; class Insecta; order Hymenoptera; family Platygastridae; genus Amitus; species Amitus sp. ZL-2020. The sequence continues at coordinate 1,029 of JABFOS010000046.1, read as the reverse complement.
GCCCTTGGTACATAATATTACATTTTCCCAAGAGTGCGACAAACTGTTTCAGCCGAATTCGAAGCATCAACTCAAAATAAAAAGTTTTCTTGACAAGTGTAAAAATGCTCTGAAATAGTTGGAAAAATAATCATTCGAATAAAGTTACTGAAATCATAGATCTACTTGGATCTATTTGGATATCTGTTTCAAAAAACACGGAATTGGCTCAAAATGATGGAGATCTATGGTCTCCCGAAATCCCATAATTTAGATCGACTCAGATCTAATACTTTTTTCCGGAGCTGATAAAAAAAACGATACATAATTCCCAATCGGAATCGATAAGATTTTACGATCGGTTCAAACTGAGAATCAATTAAACATTATCAGTTTTAAACCAAAGGTTAAATTTTGATTTTGGCAAAAATACGAAATTTCAGCTCCTCATTTAATTTCATGTTCACTCGAATTACAGCATACAGAAATTCACGACTGATGGAATATTGTGTCGTCTCAGAAATCAAGAACAAATTGAGAAAACGAATATTGGGTCCAAGAAATCTTTCAATCCAGTCACATTTGCAGGTAAGACAGGCATTGTGCAGAAGTCGAATTTATGCCTTTTTGTCATGCGAAGTCTTTTTCAACGGTTTTAGATGTTCAATTTGACAAGTTTGATACGTCTATCCCGTGTAAAAAACGCTAAAAAATCGAATGCAGGTGGTCCTTTTCCTCGGCGATGCTCCGTTCGTCATCGGGGCGTCGAACCAGGTCGAGAAACAGGGTGGTGTACCCTGTGTGGAAAAGGTTACATGAGCCGTGTTGAGAACAAGGTTTATATAACCAAGCCCAATATTCATTGGACTCTTCCACTCAAACTTTATTTCGGATAATCTTTCTAGCTGACAGAAAGGTTTCCGATGCTCAACTAACGACAAAGCCCAGTACTACTACGCCCAATGAATGCATGCAAAGTTTGTCGCAGGGTAAGATCGAACCCTTCCAACACTGCCCTCTAGCTTTAATATATTTGTTTCCTGTCATTCC
>JABFOS010000045.1:0-14730 GCA_022817785.1 Amitus sp. ZL-2020 | reverse complement strand
TACAAAAACAGTCATAGGCCTTCCAAAAGTCCCCCAGCGAGTATCTTTTTCTCGGAAAAGTACTTCGAACAAAGTGTACTCCATCCTTAACTGGCTCTCATTTCCTAATTTCACAATTGTTAATATTCCAGATGGAGAATTTAAAATGAAGAAAAAAAGTATCGCTCAAATGGAAATTGAAAATTTTAGCGATGCTTTTCTAGAAGAACATGGAATCGACGTTGATTTGTTATTGGAGAAATACTTCGAAAAAGATGCTCTTTCGCTGTTGAAAGAGCTATTAAAAGAAAATAATGCGAATATAGCATGTTTTTGTGCGCGAAATGCAAAGATTTCGTAAAAAATCAAGACTTTAGGCAATGCTGTGTCTGCCTGAGATATTTTCACCCCGACTGCGACGAGGGGACTTCTCTTTCCAAAAAGGAATGGCTTTGCTCTAATGAAAATTGTGTATAGCTTTTTAGATATAATTACTCATATTTACATATTGTAACAGTGAAAAAAAGTCTTTTTGGCGGATTTCAAACTATTGAAGATTCTGGTCCGCGGTATTTCCAGCTGACGTATTGTAACATTGTTTTAAATTCGCAAGAAGCTAAAATGTTTATTCCTATCGAATTTCAAGTGTCGATATTCTTTTTTCTGAATCGAAATGTACTAGGAATATTACTAATTTACGTTTTGCATGATACATTTTCATGTTGGATGTGTCTTAATGACTATGTTTTAGAATAATTGCTCACTTCACTGCTTGTAAAAACGTAACATTCCATTCGCTTTATCATGCGATAACATTTGTGATGAATGACAGTGATAAATGAAATGTTCCCAAGTCTCAAGATTTATTGCATCAGCACTGCAATCGGTGACTATGTACACTGTTCTTCAAAAATATTTCTTGTCTTTCGACCTACGAATAACCAGTTTAAAAAAATTATTTTTGAGCGTCAAAAAACATTTTTTGAAAAAAATCGATTACGATTCATTAGGGTGAAAACGGCGATTCAGGGCGCAATTCAAAACACCTTTTTTTTTAAATCACATCTTTCGACTCTACTCGATTAATAAATGTCGATGAAATGTCGTTTCTCATTATATAATTTGATTTCCATTTCCCGATGGAGTGAAGATAATTTTCTCAAAGCGCATTTGACAAATAAAAGTTTAATTGAGCATCAACGGAAAAATCAATCATCAATAACTCATTATCAGAGGTGGGGAGCAAACCCGTGGAAGAGTTTTCCGGTGCCGTGTGAAGAGTTTCGCTTCAAAAATTTTAACGTTGGATCCAAAATAAAAAAAAATTTCAAAATACATACATTCTTGAATTATAAAATGTCCCATTGCTAAATTAGTTTTCTCTGTTCCAAATAATATTCTGAAATTCTAGAATCGATTTTACGAATCTTTCCTGATGTTCAGAGTTACACAAGATATGCCTCATTGTTCCGCTTTCAGCCTCGATTATGGCAATGTTGTTAGTTATCGGAACCATGTCCTTTCTGCAAACCGAATTCGCCTCAATTGAAAACGTACATTCTGCCTTTGCTGCTCAGGGCCAGCAACTTTGCTCCGCGCTCGAAAAGTCTAAGTCACGTCAACTCGGAATCACATTCTTGGTTGTAAAAATATTATACTTATTCTCACTTTAATTGGAATATTTGAACTAGTCACTCACTTCTAAGAATAATTTTCGCTTTGAGGCAAGTTTGTCTGGTGATTTTTTTTGAAAATTTCCTGCAATATTTCACCAATAACTTACTAATTGCAATTTTCAATAATTGCTTGAAAAATGGTCCAAAATTGCCGCGACATAACGAAACATTCCCCAACCGTTTAGCTCCACTGCCTCAAGATGCTTCGTTATAGAGGACCAGAGTGCATTGACCGCTCTTCGATCTCCGTAACTAAAGACGTTCTTCAAAGCAGAAAATAATTTCAAAGTGATAAGTGGAAAAAAATTGCTGAAATATGATGATATAATGTGAACATATGATTCGAATAATCCGAATAATAGGGGCCAAAAAGAGCTGAATTATTTCGAATAATTTTGATGCAATTTTAATTTCCTATCACAATCATAAAATGATTCATAAATTACAGTTTTGAGGTTCAGGATAAATTTCATCATCACTGCATTGATAAATATTATGTATTGAGAATAATCGTATCGAATGAATTTATTTGATATGATAATTTTATATACATGGTGGGTTTTTTGATCAATCCATCTAATCATTAACTTTTTTTTTTTTGTTCCGAATACCTGAAATCATAACTTTATACTCGAGTTACTTGATAAAATTTTATTTCCAAAAGTTATTTATTTATTTTATAAAATTATCTTAAGAGGATTGATAATCTTGTTTACATATCTTCTGAATTTTAGTAGAAATGAAATAAGATATTTTGCCAACTGTCAGTCATCAACTTGTGCAGTCATTAACATATCAAAAATCAGGCATTGCCTCATGTTTAGTGACGTATGGTCCTTTTTTTTCTGTTTTTCTGTTCCAATTTATGAAGGAGTGTTTTTCCATTGGAAAAAACGAACAAATAATGATTATGAAGAGACATGATTTAAGAATTGATCATTACTTAAATACTGTAATTATTTCATGGAAAAATTAACTCTATACAAGTCGATGTTAGATCGAATAATGGGTCTATCAGTTTAGACAACCCTCTTTGGAGAAAAAGTCACCGAACCACGACAACATACTTCATCATAATAACCACCGATGGATATTTTCCAGAAGCTTTCATTGAAAAATATATTAAGAAACGCTCAATACAACTGGAAATAAGACAAAGTTTGGGTGAATCTAATCAGCGAACAAACAATTTGGACTTTAATAACATTTTGGTTCTACATTACGTCCCCGGTTCGAATGAAAAAAAGGAGTCCATCCGTGAAAGATATAATATTACGTCCATTGGAAAGACACATAACAAACTCGATTCTATGATAGACAATGGAAAATACCGGCTGATCAAAGATAACGAAAGTAACATGGTTTATAAAATACAATGCAATTCTCGTGATTCAAGTTATGTCGGGCAATCTATAAGGAGTTAAATAAAACGTATCGATTAACATATGAAAAATATTGATACGGATAATTAGTCAACACTTTTAGAACGATGGTTTATGATGAACCATAACTTTGGTTGGAAGGACACAAAAATTTCGCATCAAAAATCGAACTTGCATGAACGACTGATAGCCGAAGAATGTTTTTGTTTTTTGACGCTCAAAAATGATTTTTTTAAACTGGTTTTTCGTAGTTCGAAAGACAGGAAATATTTTTAAAGAACAGTGTACATAGTCACCGATTGCAGTGCTGATGCTATAAATCTTGAGACTTGGGAACATTTCATTTATTACTGTCATCCATTAAAAATGTTATCGCATGATAAAGCGTATGGAATGTAACGTTTTTACAAGCAGTAAAGTGAGCAATTATTCTAAAACATAGTCATTGAGACACATTCAACATGAAAATGTATCATGCAAAACGTAAATGAGGAATATTCCTAGTACATTTCGATTCAGAAAAAAGAATATCGACACTTGGAATTCGGAAGGAATAAACGATTTTGCTTCTAGCAAATTTAGAACAATGTTACCATACGTCAGCTTGAAATACCGCAGACCAAAATCTTCAATAGTTTGAAATCTGCCAAAAAGACTTTTTTTCACCGTTACAATATGTAAATATGAGTCATTATATCTAAAAAGCTATACACAATTTTCATTAGAGCAAAGCCATTCCTTTTTGGAAAGAGAAGTCTTCTTGTCGCAGTCGGGGTGAAAATATCTCAGGCAGACACAGCATTGCCTGAAGTTTTGATTTTTTACAAAATCGTTGCATTTCGCGCACAAAAACATGCTATGTCCGCATCATTGTTTTTTCATTAGCTCTTTCAACAGCAAAAGAGCATCTTTTCCGAAGTATTCCTCCAATAGCAAATCAACGTCGATTCCATGTTCTTCCAGAAAAGCATCGCTAAAATTTTCAATTTCCATTTGAGCGATACTTTTTTTCTTCATTTTAAATTCTCCATCTGTAATATTAACAATTGTGAAATTAGGAAATGAGAGCCAGTTAAGGATGGAGTACACTTTGTTCGAAGTACTTTTCCGAGAAAAAGATACTCGCTGGGGGACTTTTGGAAGGCCTATGACTGTTTTTGTAGAGCTTTTCGGTTCACTAATCGAGTTGACGTTTTGTTGCGCAATCAAATCAGTCAGTGGCTCTTTAAGAGCTTTTAAAGATTCTGAGGTGGTTATTGCTAATTCAGAATTGAAATTTTTGTTTGCTTGTGAGTCTTCCGCTATCTCTGATCCACTAATTGACTTGTAGTTTTGTTGCACAATGGGACCAGTGAATGGCTCATTCAGAGCTTCTATAGATCCCGAGGTCATTGCCAACTTAGAATCAAAATTTTCGCTTACTGGTGAGTCGTCCACAGAAATAATCTCTGTTATTTCTTCGAATTTTTCGTAGAAAACTCCCTCCGGAAGATCTATCATGCCGGACACTTTCTCCAGCGACCCATCGAGTTTCCTCTTTTTTCCTTGAAAACAAAAAAAAGAAAAATGACATTACAGTCCATGTATTACATATTCACGCGCATGTGCCCCTCCCCAACCCTTCGCTCCACAAGATTTCCCGTTTTTCAGTGATATTATCCGTGGACCGTGAACCGTGAAAGTGAACGGAAATTTTCGGTCATTTTACTTGTGAACCGTGAACCGTGAACCGTAAAAGTGAACGGAAATTTAAGGTCATTTTACCCGTGAACCGTGAACCGTGAACCGTGAAAGTGAACCGTTTCTTGTGCGAATAGCCACTGCCTGAATTTTAACGAAGTAAAAAATTTATTTCCTTTGGAATTCTTTTACACATCTGCTTTACTCGATTAAGATAACGCTGAAATACAAAAAATTAGAAAGAAATTCTTTTTCTCCCCAAAGAGTATGATGGGAAACTTTTTTTGGAAACTTTTTGTCTCTCCACGTTTCCTCAATAGAGAACAGGAAATTTGTATAAGGATTTTAGAATAAAAAATCTCTTAGTCGGTTGAAATTTTTCCCGCGTTCTTGGAGTGCGGTCGGTAAAGTAGAAATGTGCATAATCCTCTTTCCGCATGCAGAAAAAACCTTACATTCGAGGAGATATGCATATTGAAAAAGGCTTTTTTCAACTGCAGGCGCTAAGCTTCATGTATGCAAAACTGTACTTCGATAATTTAAATGCAGAAAATTATTCATCATGTTGATAAAAGCAAAAGAGCGCTTATCTTGCGCATTCATGCCGTTGGAAAGCGTATATATTTCACCGAGGGAGACAAAGTTCGAATATGTCAAGGGCGACTTTGTATTCGGAGACGAAGTAGACTTCGTCTCGAAATGCAAAACCCTTGTCATATTCGGACTTCGGCCCTTAAGGTAAGGACCCAATCTAGTTCTCCGTTAGCGTAGAAGTGTCTCTTTAAGCACCGACACGTACGAAAAAAGCGCTTTCGCGCCTGAAGTAGAACAAACGAAATTTGTCCCAACTCCGGGCTGTGCGCATGTACAGACTTGCGCACAAGTTAAATAATAGCCATCCTCTTAGTTGCGTACGATATTTATTTGAAACATGGACGATAACGGCTGTATCACACGCGCGCGTAGCGGAACCTGAGTCTCCCATTACGTGAATGTGACTTCAGGAAGAAATGATTCATTTCATTAGGTGCCACGAGTGTTGAAGTGTGGCATTTCAACTACTGTGTAAGTGGGCAGTAGCGAAAGTGCTGAAGATTTATTATTCTCCCAGAAAATTAAGCTATAATTCTCTACTAAAGTCACTCTTACATAATAGGAGGCTTAAGGTTCGCTCAGCACGCGCGCGTAATACAGTCATGATTGAGCGCGTTTTTTCTCAACGAAAAAAATTGAAATAAGAATTACAAAAAATTAGAAGTCCTGAATTGCACTTAGATGCTTTGCAGTTAAAGTTTCCAAGTTTTAATAGAAAAAACATGGATTGTTGTGAGTCTCAAAATTATAGCGGTTCATCCAAGTTGAACTTCTATAGGGACGGGAACGATATTCTACCCGGGGGTAATTTAAAACGTTTTACAATCAGCTGATGTATCTCTCATGGAGTCAGCTAATGTAGACAGCTATCATCTATATTTTTGAGTTATGTCCTAATTAGAGCGCAGTATGTCCCAATGGGTGCGCACCAATGACCCAATGAGTGCGCACTAATGACCCAATGAGTGCGCACTAATGACCCAATCAGTGCGCACTAATTCTTCAGTTTCTCCAAGAAAACGAAAAACTAGGCGTACTTTTCTTTCGAAATCGACTGAAATGCATTCCAGCTTTTCGCTGGGCGAGTATATCTATATATATCGGAATCAATGAGATATAACTAGAAAATTTCAAAATAAACATACGTCTACTGTTTGGAATATCCGGTTCAAAATTTTTTCCACCAGCATGAAGTTGATTCTTCAAACATAATATCAGAATTTGGATTCAGACGAGCTCGGTCACATGCCGTTTCTCAGGCTTAATTGTCTGGACTAAATTTTGATCATTTCTTGATTTTTTGTTTTAATCCGATTCCCGTTTATCATCAGAGTTCGAATCTTCAAGTGCGTCTTGTAGATTCTGAATCTGCTTGTTGGCAGAAATAAGTGAAAATCTTGCGAAACTTGTTTTGAATTTTCGTTGTTTATTCCCGCGAAAAAATCTTCCTTTCAGATCGCCGAAAAACAAAAGAGAAAATCAGGCGGAAAATCACGCAAACGTTGCGTCAATTTGTGGGAGAATGCATCTTCACGTGAAAAAGTTAGTTTTTTGTTAGTGAAGGAAAATAATTTAGTAAAAGATAAAACAGGGTGAAATGATTCTAAATCGGATAACAGTGGTACTACTCCAACTGAGAGCATCGCAAGTAAGAAATCTCTAAGTAACTTTCTGACTGAGAGCAACGTAACAAAGAAATCTTTGCCGAACTTAAATCCCGCCAACAGCGGTAACTCTCTAACAGAGAGCATTAAAATTATAGAATCGGCAAGATGGGGCCTAAAACCCGGTAAAATCTGTAACTCTTCAACTAAGCGCAGCAAAATAAATAAATGTCGATCGTCAAACTTGACATCCGGCAACAGCGTTAACTCTCAAATTAAGATCGACAATACCGGGAAATTTCGAAAATGGAGCTCAAGATCCGCAAACCGCGTAGAATCTTCAACTTACAACCTCATGAGAAATGCTCGAAAATTGAGTTCAAAAACCGCAGAAAGAAATAACTTTAACTACAAAAGTAACAAAACGGAGAATGCTCGAAAACAATCATTGAAATCCGTCATGAGCGAAGACTCCAGAGTTAAAAATCATGAACCGGGGGCCGCAGAAAAAACAAGCCTGATACAAAGTAAAATTGATGATTCTACGACTGATAGCAATGAAACCCAATGCAATCGCAAATCCCACTCCAAAATTGGTTTTTTAGATGAAAACCATGTCGGTCACACATTACCGAATGATGCCCATGAATTTTGTATGAACAAATTAACAGTTTAAGACCTAGAGACCATAAAAAGAAGTTATCTTGTGATGATGCACATGCTATTTTTCATCAAGCTCATGAAAGGTCATACCGAATACAGCCCACGAGGCCCATCATTTACTAGTGATTTCGAATGCATTTTGCCAGTCCCCAAAGATGAGGACTTCATACAATTCGCTTACGTTCTACCTCCCCCTGGCAAAGACAACGATCATTGGATAAACTTTCATTATGATACAAAAAATGTTTCCGTATATGATTCACTATCGGGAATTCAAGGCACATCACAAGCCGTAAGGGTATTATACGTAGAGAATCTTTTCCCTCGTCGCACTTATGATAAAAATGTCAAATTTCTTTCCGTCCAGCAGCAACATGGCAAGACCATTTGCAGTGTTTTTGCAATCGCATTTGCTGTGACGCTAATATTTGGTTTGAGACCAAAAAATGTCCAATACAACCAAAAATTAATGCGTGATCACCTTGTGGAAATTATAACAACAGAAATGATTTTGCCTTTTCCGAAAGTTTCAGTTGATTGGAACCATGCTCTTAAGAAGAAAGTAATGAATGTTATTAGCAATGTGCATTCTACAAGAGTGACATACGGATGTAGAAACAATGCTGTCCAATCGAATGTTATCATAAAAGCTAGACGTACACAAAATTCCAAGACATTGGATCAAGAAGTCGCAGTTGTGAATGATGAAAACGAAAATCGATGGTGGGAAAGAGAATTCGACAACATATCACGAATTTTACGCCAGAAAAAGATACTTAAAAGACGATCAAATCTCACGAAGGCCGAAAAGCTCAATGATAAAAGAGAATAATTCGACAAACTGGATAAATACAAAATATACGATCACATTTGTTCTAATTCTGATGATATTTTATCAAGCGATGACTCAAGTGTCGGTAAAATATATTCTGGTGACCTTGTCAACTTTGAATCGAGCATGTCTTGTCCTGTTGCATCCGATAATGAATCAATGGACGTCAATTCTGTTTCTCTAGCGAACGTTACTACATTCAATTCCCAATGTCGAATAATAAATCTGGTTGAAGAAAAAGATGAGCATATTGAGTGTTCAATTGTTTATTACGTTGCTTATCAAAAGGCCTGCACGAAAATGATAACCATTTCTCGGAAATGAAGAAGAAAATTTCAGCATTTGAAGAAGAAAATTAAGATGATAAAGTAGAACAGTTACGAAACAGTGGATGCTTCTGCAAAAACTTTGATCGATTGCATTATTCGGACACTTCAAAAAATACAAGAACGTGTAGATCAGAGTTCGGAATAGAGATGTTCGTTGAATTGTACGGAATTAAAATACAATTGTCCGATAAGAAAGATCATACTCTAATTAGAACTTTTGAAATTGATTCCGAATATCCATTATCAGATAAGTTCAACATACTGGTGTGTAATGGTCACTACAAACTTGGAGTACCATGTGGACAGATCAAAGAAGATGCATCGATGGACACAATTCGAAGTATTAAACGAATTGAAGATACCCAGAAAACTCGAAGCGTGAGAGAAGATATTGTAGAAAATGAACCCAATTGTTTTTACACAACTTACTGAAGCCCGGAGAAAGAACATTGTAAGAACCTAGGGATAAAACAACCTTTCGGTGAAACTCAAAATATTTCGAGCGAAAATTAGTCGAATCGTTCGGGTTCAGGAGGTTACTTGGATATCACAAACTGTTTGTCCCGTAATAGGCAACTTGCAGAATTCTTTGGACTTGAATATGACAAAGACATAATTAATAAACAAAACAGAGATGCTGTAACGAGTTCTCCTTTGTTATTTGAACAGAAAAAACAATGTATCGGAATGAACCGTGACACTGATTTCATTGACGACCCATTAGTCGAAGTAATAAGTAACATTAAAAGTGATAGTTATATAAGTAGCGCTCACAGTAAAACTAGCGACGCATGTCAAAGAAATGACTCTTAAAAAACAAACCGAAAACGCTACAAAATAGAAGCTCCATTGTCGGATGTGAAAACTGATCTCGATAAATCAGAATTTGAAACCGAGCGAAACACGAACGACAATGTTGGAAAACAGTGGTGAAAGAAAGAACCTATTGGAATCAATAAGAAAATGAAAAACAATGCCACACATTTTTCGTTTCGAATAGGTAGCGCGTGGAATCATGTATTGAATATTTTTGACAGCAAAGCATGCCTTGACCTTGAAAAAATAAGACGATTGCTGGAAAATTTCTCGGGAAGAGAAAATGACTGTTATTGTCACCTCAATTTTACAACTAAAAAAGGAAACGAAATACGACAAGATATTATACTATACGCAAATTGCATTTTGCCTAGTGAAGAGAAACATAAATTTCAATTCTACTCGACCGACGTCGATGAACCTCTAGCAGAACTTAACATGGTAAGTAATACATCAATTCATAAGCATAATAAATGTAACCGAAAAGTTTTCAAACAACTTTGACGGACAGAACACGACGAGATGAAAGAAATATAAACGTATCGGACTGTTGACGATGTTAGAACTACAATAGCCACGCAAGTGGATCTGGGAATATTCCACGACGATGACCCCCAAAATTTGAGGCACAAATATGTCTACTACAAAATTGATTTAGAAGCGAAGCTTAAGAAAAGATTAACCCTTGAATTGAAAGATTTGAGCGACATGAATCAGCTATACGTTCAGGAATCAAAAAAGGAAGATGGTGCTGTAGAATATGTAGGATACCCATTATCGATTCTCATAATAACTATGAAGCAGATCCCAGATGTTCAAGAAGAATGCAGACTCGTTAAGCAAAGAACGGAAAAATCTCCAGCGATTATTATCCATATCGATAGCACAAGCAGCGTTGTCCGAGGGCCTAATAACTTTTTTCGCGTAAGGGTATTCTACCATTGCATTGTAACAAGACTCATGGAAGTCACTATGCCATTGATGCAAGCTTTTACATCTGAACAGAATATAACTTCTTCAAGTGTACTAATGAAAAAATTCAGATACTATACACATCTATTAACTTTGAAACGGCCATTTTTCGATGCAATAGTGACCGATTGGTGTTAGGCATCGATAAATTTCATTTTATTTGAATTCAATAGAATGAAAATCAACAAGTACTCAGACATAGCATGGGATTATGCTACGGAAGGTATAAAACCAAAAAATCTAACCTCACTGCTATCTTGTGAGGCTCATATTCAGCGTTGAGTGTCTAAGAAAATAACTAAAGATATACTTGTAAGAGAAAATCATAGTGAACATACAAAAGGTATGCTGCTCTAATTGATGGCGCACTTGATGCTTTGTCGAAATCATCCAGATTCGGAAGTGGTATTCGACCACGTAATAAAAATACTACTGTATAGAGATGACGCAAACGTTGAACGGAGCATATTGTTTCTCGGGGGGAAAAAAAGCGCGCACATTGATAAGTGGAGAGGATTGGGAGAAGACTCTCGAGTTTTCGGGAAAGCGGAATGGGACTTCGAATCAAGGGAAGTTTTTGATGCCACGTACGAACACAATTCTTTGATTTACGCCAAAAAACCGTTTTTTGAAAGACCGTTCATCGTATAAAATTTCACTAAAAAAAAGGCGAACTGGTACGAAGATCCAGAAAAGCCAATTACGAATTTGTATTACACACCGAAATTCGCATGATATGTAGTAAAATCTTACATGCCTTACTTGCCGCTTTGGGGGGCACTTATGTTGGATTTAGTTGATCCAACCATCAGTCACGTGACGAATGCTTACGTTAAGAGTCACAACAGAGTATTTGAACATAAAGACTTGAAAGGACAGAAGGATTAGTCGATTGGAGATGTAACTAGTATAATTATAATGCGTAACGAATCGCTGGTGAAGCAAAGTAATATGAGAGACGTTAGAATATCATCTAAAATCGAATCAGAAAGACGAGAATTATATTCTCAGAGAGCTTCCAAATCGTATAACGAAGCAGAATTCAAAAAATACAAGAAACGATATAATCGAATGAAGTCACACACAAAATTGTTGCGGAGCTAGAAAACTGCCGAGGACATTTTCCAGAACGAAAACATTGAATATGCATGTCAAAACGATGGAAAAAAGTATTCGATCGAAGACAATGGATATGAAAACGCAATTACAAAGAAAATTGACTGTTCAGAGATAAAAATGATTAAGTGCGGAAAGAATAACAGCAATTCAGCAATGACGATGAGCAGAATGAGAGAAATCACGGATCTAAAACCGATGAGTAGGTATGGCAACACAAGAAAAAAAGATGTTGCCAAGGGTAGTCAAGTAGAGAGCAGAACTCAAAGAAAGTAGCTCAATCAAAGAAATACAAAAAAATAGAATTGTTGGATTCCAAAAACTATACTGTGGAAGTGGGAAAGGTCTAAATTAGAAAGAGACGTGAGGCACCATCGTTTTGTACTTCTAATTCTAACAAAGAAGACGATTTTATAAGTTATGTGCCTCCGAAGAAGAAATTTGTAGTGAAGAATTCTGCCATAATTGGTAGTACTTTAGGAAAAAGTTCGAGTAATAAAGTTAAAATAGGTGATGAAGGGAAAACTGCTATCAAAAAAACTGACGGAACTTGCTTACTCTCGATTGTCCCAGGTACTGATATTGTCAACGAAGATGCACTCTCGAATATTCAACCCGAAAATAACGCGCCACAAACTACTACTGCCTCTACCATGGAGACACTTCAAAGTGGCTACGAACGAGGATATCTGAGGAGCATGTTTGAAATAGGTGACGTAATTCAGTGCATGTACGGAAACTATGTAGTAAATGACATCGAGTATTACAGAGTGTCGCAATCGAACAAAGTGATAATATGAACAAGTAGAAATACTACTTTGTCTAGTTCATGAAAATGAATTTGGAAAAATTGATTATTCTCAACAAAAAATAACTTCATTCATGCTAATTAAAAATTTCATGAAATTTCTCAGATTTTATGAATGAATAAGATACGAAATATTGATGAAAATATTATTTTGGAATGGAATTTATCATCAAAAATGACAATTGATCATTAATTAACGAACTTCGAATACTATTATAATCGGAATGAGAATTTGAAATATCATAAATGGAATAAACTCTATTATTATTATCATGAATAAATTATATGGAAAAAAACTATTTTATATTGATGAAATATAACTGAATTGGAATTAATTTTTCGAAAACTAGATATCAGAATTAATCAATGGAAATTTTATCACAAAATTTACTTCAATAATATTGATTTAATAATAATGATGATATGAGATTATCTCCCGAATTTTCTAGAGAATCAAATTCATGAAATGATATGAATAGATCCTAATACGATAGAAATAAGAATTTCATTATTCTGATGGAAGTTTGAAATTTTAATTCTACAATGAACTTCTCTCAAATTATAATAAATTAGAGTGAATAATAAATTTCTCATATGAAAGACTAATTCCAACTTGAACAATTTTCCAGTAAGTTTACCATGTTACGACTTTTTTGAAAAAATAAAAATAACGGGCAATTGGTATGCATGAAAATTTCATATTTAATTAAACTAGTCAATTTGCTTCACTATCAAATCCAACATTATCACCGGATTTGATCGATGGATCGAATGTATCAAAAAACCTCTTGTTATTAAATGACACGTCCTATTCGAATCATAAATAATTTTTAATTGGAATGGAAAAATATTTACCGAAAAAAAAAATTATCGATAGAAGTTACATTTATTAATAGACATATATAATAATAGAAATATATCTTCACGTGGCTTATCAGATAATTTATCATGTTCCTCGGATATAAATTTTAATACTATCAGATAATTTTGATTCAATGATCTAACATAATTTGCTATAATAAATATGAAAATATCAATAACAGGTCATCTTATTTCAAATTCAAATTAAAATTTTAAATTAATTATATGGAATGAATTCTATCAAATTAAAAATATTTCACTCCGATTCAAATATATAAATTAATGAATAATAATATTATAACAAAAATGATGAATTCATTTAAACAGTTTTACTGCTATTGGTGGCACTGATTTTTCATCATAATTATCTCAAATCTGTGATCATTACAATTTATCATTCGAATGAATTCGAATATCAATACAATTCGATTTCTTAAAAATATTCACGTGAACTGAGAATGAATAATCAAATTTGTAAACTCTTTCTCAGAATTATATTAAAGAAAGATTATTACCTATCTATATATAATGAACCTATCGACTTATGGAAATTTGTTAATCCTTCTAAATCGAAATAAACAATTGAATTTACAAAATTCATTCTATCAAGATAACCTTCTCCAGGTCTTTTAGTGTATAATAATATTTTTCAAAAAATTTATAATATACGAATAGTTATAAGCATTCAAAATTAGAGCTGTTTGATGGAATTAATAAGTACTTTTTAGAAATAAGTCCATCAATATTGAATATTTATCATTATATAATGATTAATTCATTCCATACAATTATTTCCAATAAACTAAATTCAGATAATAATCCATCTTCAACCTCAAAAACTGTGATTTTTAGATCATATCATTAATCAATCGTAGTTGTAGAGGGGACTTCATATTAAGATTTATACTTTATGTATATGTCCATAGATACATAGTTTCAAATATAGAAATTGAAATACTTCGGAAAAGTGATAATTGCGAAATGTTTTTTCCAAATATTGATAATAGTTGATAATGAAAAATTTCAGAAATAGTGTGATAAATAATATCAATATTTATGATATACATAAATAAATAATTCCATCTTATGAAATGACTTATATTGGAGACACAGATAGAAATTCATATTCGATGAATATTCATTTTTTATGGAAGTCATTTCATACGAATAATGATTATCATATGAAATTTGAGCGATTCTATGACATCAATTGATACATTCCAAAATTCAATTCATGGATATTGAATCCTTATCATTATATAATTATCAATCCATTCCATACATGCATCTTTCATGCTGAAAATTTGAATAATAATTCATCTTAAACCTGAAAAACAGTGATTTATAGATGATTCTATTGATCGATTCTTGTAGTAGGAAAAACCTAATATCAAGACTTATACTCAATCATATATATC
>JABFOS010000044.1:0-14759 GCA_022817785.1 Amitus sp. ZL-2020 | reverse complement strand
ATGTAACATTTCAAAGATATTCAGTTTGTTCTTATGTATTTCGTTGTCTAGAATCCGAGCACCTTCCCAATCAAAATCATGGCCCGTTGTTAACCTGTGGATCGTAGTCATGGAAGTTTGATTGATTCTATTGATATCTCTACGATGTTCATTAACTCAAGTGATTAATTTTTTTCTTGTTTGTCTGATATATTTAGACTCACATCCCCTGCAATCAATCTGATTAACTACTCCCTGAGAATCTTTTTTAGAAAGAGGGTCTTTCAACTTCTTGATGAATTTCTTGGATATTTCATTAACTATATAACAGGCATTTTTTTCAATAACTTTATGACATTATATGACATCTTCTATATTAACTATATGACAGGCAGATGTTTTTAATCAAATGCAATCTGACGTTGATTCTTTACAATACATTTTATTAAATACGTAAGTTACTTTTAACTCAAAAACTTCCGGAATTCATTCCCATTATTCCTTTGTTTGTCGTCGTTGTTTTCGTAATTTACTTCTCATTGTTATCATTATTGTCTTTATACTTGTTTCTTTCGTATTCTAATTGATGAAGACCTGACCATTCAATTGTTATTAATATTTGCAGGATTCTGAAGAGGGCACATATTTGATGCCGAAAGCTAAATGGAATTAATTTCTCCAACTACTGGCTTGGAGCTATCGCCCCTTCTTTACTATTAATGCGATTGTTTTACGTATAAACTCAGGTGGATTCAACCAATAATACCCATAAAATAATTCTATCTAGGACAATTTTAAATTTTTATTACCGGAAAAGTGCCCAAACTCCAGCAAAGATGAGATCTCGAATAATAAAAAACTTATGGACCGAAATCCTCTGAATCCTGAATCATTTCCCGCACCGTCACGGGTGATTTAAACTTGATCATTATTGAGTACAGCGTCGAAAAATAATAAGTGATGAGCGCTACTCAAAATTGACAACTGCACTAACCAGGGGCTGTGATAAAAAATTCGTGGGTCGACTTACATTTATGATGGTCGAATGTTTTTCATCTACACTAGACAGGCTTCTTTCTGAAGAAAAGAATGAGAAGATATCTAAAATCTGATTCCCCGGAAGCAATGGCAGCAGAGAGAAATTTTTAATCAGATATTTCTCGACAAAAAAATTATCGGTCTCCAAAAAGCGATTTTCCACGTCCTAATGACTCGAATTAAAATCCATTAAGTAGAATGAGACGCAAATAAATAAGGTTACTCGAGCTATATTATGAATCAATAAAATAATAAGAAAAATAAATAACAGTATCAAGAGAAAGAAATTGAGTAGAAAATTGGATTGTTAAAAAATAAAAAATCTTACTATTTCGACGGAGAAGAATTAATTCAGATGTTAGGGATTGCAAACCGCTCCTATATGAAATTTAACTCCCTCACGATCAAGTAAAATTTGAATTTGGCGCGCGAGTCATTCAATGTGTCGATCGCGCCCGGAGTCAGCCTGATATCGAGCCAAACGAAAAAAACTCGTACACTCAGTTCATTTTTTTACCAGAAAGAATGACTATGAATATTTCTTTCCGTCTATGATTTTGAAAAATATATATTTTGATATCTTTCATGTATTTTCAACAATAATATTCAGATTTCCAACAGTTTTCGATGATAAGATGAAATCGATAATGAATTTGCACCAGCAGATATTTCTCTAAACACACGGACGAAGAGAATTATTCCAAACTTCGCACTATTTTTGATTCCGCGGAAACAGAAGCGCGAATGCGCGTCAAGATATAGCGACGTCTAATTGATCGAAGTTTTTCATGCGACCGACAGCGACGCATTTTTCAACAATTTAATGTTCCAATTGAAATAGTGGTTGTGAATTTTTGGTCTCTTTTGTCCGAATATTCATCGAAGTACATAAATTCCGGAGATCACAAATAGTCGGAAAAAACGTTCACCTTTTGTTGCCACATTTTCGGGTTTCTTCAAAGGAATCTTGTGATTTCTACGAATTGCACAAGGAAGAAAAAAAACTCACATATCCGAACTGCGCAACTTTCAATTCCACGATCATTATCGAACGAAAAAACTTGGAACTTGTAGCGGCCCAACTCTCAAGCCCAATAAGAAATCTGAAGGTTGGAATTCATTCGATTTTTCAAGCCAAACGTCGAATTTCCAGCCGGCTATTACGACCGGTGACGAATTCACTGATCGCGTGTTTACAAACACGGAATAAACCACGAAAATTTTCGAATTCTTACGTCGAATTTCCGGTCGACCAAAAATTAATCCACCGAGTGTTGATACAAATACAAGATTTCAACTACGGAAATTCCACGAAAATTTTTTTTGTCATATTCTATTCAACACAAATTCTGAGAATCGTTGATCACCTGAACAGCCGAAATAGAAAAAATTCACCTCTTGTTATTGTGATAGCCGTCATGACATTCCTTCCACCAAGATTTCCGTACGATGCCCACAATGCACTTGAAAAAAGCCAATTTTCAAGCGAACTCAAAGTCCCAGAAAAGCCTACTCGAAAAACCCATCGCCATTCCACTCTTCTCGACCGATAAAAATTATTTGATGCTGAAACATAGTTTCAAACTCCCGACGCGAGCACGACCGCACATTAGCGCCCACGGTTTCGACCGAAAACGATCTAGAATATACGTACGAACGCGAAGTTCTACGTAACGAGAAACCTTTCAGACGCGCGCGAGTCGCGACGAAATTTTTCTACGGAAAAAGCACCCGAATCGACGGACGACGGACAAAAGCGACAAACATATGCTGATGTACTTACGCGAGCGAGGCCCGCGATATACTGATGAACTGCAATGAACAGTGATGTGATGATCAAAGACGGACAATCATAGTGTGAGTGAGATAGAGCGCGGTTTCTCCCATGCATTTTAACTTCGCTTGCTCGACACAACTACTGCTTAGCGCGCGTATCGCAATATTTTGACGCGAGTTTCACGAATGTTTCGCGTTTTTTTTTTTTCATTCGAGAATATCAATTTCCACATTACTCAATGTCTGAATCCATTATCTAGTCAAATCGTTATTTTCGTTTTAAAAAATCGGTTCTACGTCAATTACTATCAAAAAAGATATCGGATTGGAAAGTTTCATGTACAAACGAGATATACTCATAACACCGAGAAAATCATTCTATAAAAAATATTGTTCTCAACTAGAAAATTGATAGATTAGAGAATTTGGGATTTGAAATTCTTTGGGGATTGACTGTCACATACGAGCGTTTTGAATATTCTTTTCCGAATCACACATTCTATGAAGTTAAGAATGGGATATCGTGAAAGGAATGCTGCAAACCAAAATAAAGTCTCGAGATCTCGAACGCGCCTTACCGACCTCGTTTAAACCAATGAAGTGTTGTGGAATTTTCTCTCGAATAATTATTGAATTTCACTCCCGGCCTTGTCATTCTCCCTAATCTCTACGATTATCGGCTTGCGCCCTCTGAACTATCGATATTCCGCTTCGATAAAAGAAGGAAATTTCAAATTCTGCCGCTTATTCCCGCGACCAAAAAATCTACTTACAACAACTTGAATGTTTCGATGAATCATTACTCATTTATCATTTTCATATTTAAATGGAGATATTGATAGTTATAAAATTATAAGAATATTTTTACATCATCATCAATTTAAGTCTGCAAGGCATCAATAAATAATTTCAATATAATGGATATCAATAAATCGAATTCCATACTTTCGAATCATAATAGTCTTCATTAAATTGATTTCTTATAATGATTGATTTATTCAGATCAAAATAAATTTCACATAATCATATTCATATGATCGATACATCATAATCATGACTAATGATCAAATTTAACGATTCATCGATAATTCCATTACGATGATGATTGAATTTTATATTTCTATATTCAAATAAAAGTGTTGATTCTTATTCATAAATAAGGCTATTTTCATCTCATAATCAATTCAAGTCTGATAGGCTTGGATAAACAAGTTAAATTTGAGACGTAAAAAATGAATCGGAATTTTTGTTTTCGAACTTTGGTAATCATCATTAAATTTTTCAATTATTCGAATCGACTCATCATGATTATAATTATATTCGTATTAACATTATCAGAATTATATAATTATATTCGTTCAATGAAATTCATTCAATAAATCCATTATTCTTAATAATCGATATTATATTCATTAATGCATTGAATATTTGATCATGATGATAATTGGAATTTATGTTTCAATAGCTAAATAAATATATCGATATTCATCCGGTAGCGAAAATATTTCCACATCACAATTTATCAAAGTCGAACGGGCATTTATAAACAATTTGAATGTCAGACGTAAAAATAATTCAGATTCAATCCGGTTAAATCTACTGAGATAGTGAGTTCATTTGATATTGATACAATAACATTTATAACATTTAATCGTAAATATTGATCCAAATATGGAATGATTGAATGGTTACCATGAAGTCACATAAAATTTTGATTTTAGCAACAATTCTCATATTCATGTTCATGATAATATAGAACTGAGAAAAATTTGTTATCTTTCAAGGAACCTAAATGTTTGGAACTTTGGTTTTCTTTTCCTGACCCGAATTATATATTATCATTCCGAAAAAGATAGTTTGTTACCTCCTAGGAGGAATTGTTTAGCTCGATTCACTTTCTCGAAACAGTAAATAAAACGAATGTCAGATACCTCAAATGTGTTTTTCACGGGAAACAACGATATAATGGATTCCTATCCATCCCTTGGAAAAAGTTGATAGAACCCCTGAAGTTGACTATCGGTAGACTATTCGCGTGAGACTTTTATTCGCGCCGTTATTGGTCGATTTGAATTCGAAAATATCAATGTTCCACGAGTTTGAGTAAAGAATGATAGAATGAAGACCAGAGACACTAAATGATGAACTGAATCATGTAGATCAAGACATATTGACTCTCGAGAATGGTTTACTTTGAATTTCTCATCAAACGATATGATAGAGTTCTCCATTTACATTCATCTCGAGAACTACAGAACTTTCATGAGCAAAGCAGAATTTTTCTACATCCAGATACTCCAAATTAAAGAGTGTATCATATTGGAAAGGTACCGTAAACTTGCAATTCCCCATCTTACGTAGCGATAAAACTTTTTCAAAATAGGCGTAAAATTTTCACACTCATATGAATTTTCTGTTACATCTTGGGACTCTCATCAAGTATATGGAGCATCAAGATCAAAATTCGTTGATGGTGAGAATTGATATGACTACCCGAACAGTCGACTTTTAATTTTGTAAACGCTACTTTGCAAATCAAAAGTGACCCAGCACTCGCCTGGGAAACAAAACAATACCCCGACCAAAAAAATTTTTTACATCAAGGAACTATTTACCAGTTAAAGAGCCATAAAAATCAAGATTCGTTGATCCTGAAAATTCATATGGCCACCTCAACATCCGACACTTTGAATTGTATTCGTATTTATGCGACGAAAAAATTGCCCAGCACATATCTGAGAATCTACAAAACTCCCAATAGTAAATCAGAATTTTAAAATCTGCATAAGTACCAATAAGATTATCGACTACGAATCTGTTCATTCTGAATAACGAACAAGAGCTGTCAGAATCTGGAAATCGCGAGATATCTATACGATTTTCGCATAAATAGACATATACTGATGAGACTTGTGAGAAAAATTTCTTCTAGGACGAATTCAATTTTCCTTGAACCGATCCGACCGATGATCGAAGAAAGTCATATTTTAAAAGCGAAAATGGCAGAGTAGTGTGAAAAGTATGATCATCAGAATTATCATACATACGTTTTGTTCTATTTTGGAATGTCCGCTTAGTATTCTGCTACATAGATCCAAACTCCAAATTGGTATTATGAGCAGCATCACATTTTAAACGTAATCCACTTAGTTTGATACTAATAGTTATTAAGAATCAATTACTTCTTCTGATCACTCGATGATCAACTTTTCCGATAGAATTGGTCAATCGATTTTGAGTAAGCATGCATATATGAGCTTGATATCAGTCTAAGGAAGTGAAAAAGTTGTATGATCCAAGGTATTGTATGAAATTCTGGATCGCGTAGTGTGTGAAGGCTAGCTAAACTTGGACCCTCGCACGTGGATGCGAACAACGAGATCCGCATGTATCCAAAAATCAATTTGGTCTACGCTTATATCGGAAGAGCAACTCGTAAGATTTTCGAAGATTGCAACTGAGCCCTAGTTTGGCTGGACATAAGCTAATATTAATATATCAAACATGTAACATCAGATATATCTAGAATGAAACTACGATGGAATACCACTTCGGTGAGGTTGTTCTTGATAGATTTCGATGCACATCGATGACGTCGACCTCATATTTTGACTGTGGAAATGACAGAATGGTAGAGAAAGTAGCGTCATTGATATTAAGTGTGAGAACATATCATGTCGATATTATATTAAGTTATCTAGCAGAAACGGATCATATTCGAACTTCAAATGTCAACTCAGTATTTGACTACAAAGATCTGAGTCCCGGATAAGTGATATAAGCAACTTGTGAGATCTCATGAGATTGCAACTCAGCCCTTGTTCATCTGAACGTGAGCTAAAGTCGAATTATTTAAATTGAAATATCTAGATAATTCATACTTAAAATTGTTATCATTAGCTACTCCTCAAGTTTCAAAATCGCAGCTAAGGAAATAGTCTGACTAACCTTGGACCCATATTGGATAATCAATCCTATATTATTCTTAAATATCGAGAACGAATCGACAATGAATTAGGTTGCTGATAGAAATTTTCCTTATTGATTTTTATAACTGTCAATCATCTTGAACGTGCCTTCTGATCGTGGGTTATCAGTCAAGGTATGCAAAGAAATATCATATCAATATTCAAGTGTTCGAACTCCGAACAACTACCATGAATTGAACATGTTCGAACTTGAATATTGGATGTTTGGTTATCCATCATGAGGTCGACTTCAAAAAAAAAAGAAAGAATTCATGCGA
Source organism: Amitus sp. ZL-2020 (assembly GCA_022817785.1). Classification (NCBI taxonomy): domain Eukaryota; kingdom Metazoa; phylum Arthropoda; class Insecta; order Hymenoptera; family Platygastridae; genus Amitus; species Amitus sp. ZL-2020. The sequence continues at coordinate 7,720 of JABFOS010000044.1, read as the reverse complement.
AATTATTATATTTTTCAATAACGAACTCGATATTGATGAGAAATCAAACGATTTCAGTACATCGTCATTGAACTAAGTCACGGATAAAGCCATAATAATATCAAATGCTTCGTCAAAATCATGGAAAAAAATGCTCGGTTATTTCCGAACCCGATCATCCGATGTGGTAAACAGGATGACCAAACAAACAATTTATAAAAAACCTATCAAAAAGACGTGATCAGAAAACGATCGATAGATCATGGAGTTAGTATGACATGATCGTCGTTCAATATGGGAATAGTGCACTTAATCACAAATAGGGGTATTAAGATATCTAATGCTTTGTTGGAATCTTGGAAAGACGGGCTCGGTTGTCAATATTAGCTACTTTCAAGCTTGCAAGACCGCAGCTGAGGCTGGAATTTTGATATAGTTTTCAATCGATTTTCATGCTTATCAATAATGTTGAACGCGCAATCTATTTGTAAATTATGCAGTTATGTTTCAGAAACAATGAACTTGATGAAAGTCAAGTCTGTGATCCAGATATCGTTGAAACTACTATAAACTAGCATGAACCGAACATCATAAGACTGGAATATTTCACTCAAGCTCTGATTTAAGTATGCCGTATCTAAAATTGTCATAATGAGCTACTTCTGAATTTCCGAAATCGGAGATGAGGGCCCAGTCTAGCCAATCTTAGACCCATGATACATGATCTATCTCTTATCATTTCCATAAATCAAGGACGCAACGTCAAGAAAATACGTTGATATCAATATTGTTTGAAAGTGAATATCTACACACTAATATTTATAACATCATAAGAGTAATCTACACAGATTAAGCTAAAATCATTTTTGAAGGACCACGGAATAGATATGAGCTCTTGGAATCGATTATAAATACAGTCTAGAAGGAATAATGCCAAATATGAAGAAACGAGAATTGATTAGTCGAACAATTTTTCCAACTTTACATGTCGTATAAAGAATCTCTCTTTCGCACAGAGTGAACGAATCTAAAAAGCCGAAAACATATAGCTATATAGGAAAAAACGGAGCCATCCGCGTTGAATCGAAAATAAGGAAAAATTAGGAATCATTTAACTTTTTCTGCCAAAAATTCTTCAATGTTGTTCCTAATAATGTCTACGGATTGAAGTTGCCAACACTTTCGCGAAGTAAAAACTGTGTGAGAATGGAAATTTAGGAGGTGACGCGTTTTCTGCTCTGGCCACTACTATAAATAATTATTATCATTAGGCATTGATATCATATTGATCATTATCATCAATGGTGATATAATTAGCAATAATCTGTATATGGATGTGATAATTATTATAATAACGATATTTCGGAATATCAATCATACATGAATGTATCAGATGAAAGTATCCATTATTCTAATATCATATTTTATGATATAACAATAGATGATTTTTAAGTGAAAAATACAAAAAGGCACCTTTGATCCTTTTTGATGATATCGATGCGGAAACCCAGATGCGGGAAATCTCCAAAAACAAAGGGTTAGCTGAGGTCTAATCACAAGACCATTTTAAATTTTCTTTCCACCATATCTTCCCCAAATTTTGGAAAAGATCCGATTGTCATTCATAAAAAAGTAACTCTTATCCATAAAAATTGAATTAAAGTTTATTTTATTGAATGAACAAACATAAGCCTTACAATTTTGCAATTCACGGAGGTTTGATAATTTTTCACTTGGATTTACTGGATCGCATCCTACCCATGGAATTTGCACTTCATATCGATCATAAAAGGGATTTGAAAATTGTGAGTACGTGCAGGGGATAAAACTCCAAGTTTTTAAATACCCAGAGTCTAAAATTGCCTCGTTTCTCGACTTGCTTCGGTCTTTTCGATTATAAATTACATTCGTTTGATCCAAAAAAATTTTTTCATTGAATTCCAAGATTTCTAAATTGGTGAGACCAATATCAACGATTTGGCAGAACTTGGCACACTCCAGACAAACGATCGACCAAGTCGTCATGAATTCAACTAGTAGCACAGAAGAGACGTGAAGTTGGCCGCGAAAAGATTTCCATTGTATCTCTTGCAATTTATGCGACAGGTCAAGAATAAAGGCGAGCATTACTGTGCTCATTATGGACAATAGGTGGATCTTGTTTTTGAGTTTTTCTGGACATTTTTCAGATAAACTTCACGAAGGTTGTACTAGGGGGGCCCATATTTTCGAGCAAGTAATTCAAGATGTTCCACTCATCTGAAACAAAAATTGAGATAATAAAAATATCACGGACGATCATTTTCCGTCGAGGGATACGGAAATCAAGAAATCCGATACCAAATTCAGTGGCTTAGAGCAAAAACGGAAATCGAAGAAGATAAAATATATGAAAATTCTATTTTTCTGTCTTTTTCTATTTTCATTTCAGCTCTGGAAACTTTAATCAATATCTCTTCGATACAAAAGAATACGAAATTACATCGGTAACTATGTAGGACATTTCATAAGAATACAAAATAAGCATTGTCAGAAAATAATAAATATAGCAAAGAGAAATCTTGGGTCAGTAAGATTCAAAGAAGTCAGTTTAATGGTTATACAACCCAACAATCCAAAGTTCGTCCTATGATTTCAAGGACTAAATGGAGGGAGAAAAGCGCTACTTCGGGTCACGGTCCTATGTCACTTTTGCACTTACTCATCCCGAATTCCGACAAAAACCGTCTAATATTGACTTAAAATGGGAAATCCGCTAAGCGCGTGACAACGTTCAGCCCGTGATTGCCTCGACCAAACATTCTGAGCGATAAGCAAAGATAAATTCGAATTCGAAAACTGAGAAAATTGCTCCGATCTAAAAAATAACGGACGAAACAAATGATGGAGCACTTGATTGTTTTTGACTTAGATAGAATAGTTATAAAAAGGTGTTTCGGAGTTCATTGACTAATAAGGCATTTGATTATCTCGCGCTTGACGGATTCTTGCCCTCGGTTAAGGGGATTCTGCATTTTTCTACATTACCGACGCACCTCGAAAACGCGAAATAGAATTTCAGCGAATGTCTAGAATTCTTCTAGACATTCGCTGTACTTGATGGAGAGAACGCTGGAGGACAAAAAATTTCAGTAAAAAAAAAATTTTATCATCTAGAAATGTCTAACAAAATTTTTTCTTAAAAAAATTCCGTTTTCTTGCAGATTTTCGATACATTACAGTAACTGTGTAGAGAGAGTTGGGAAAAAAAATTTTTTTCATCGCTCAGAATTCGTCTCGCGTTTTTAAAGTGCAGTCGGTAAAGTTATAATGTGCAAGATTTCCTTAATTCCGAATCGGGTTTTATTTTAAATAGGGAAGAGAAGATGCAAAAAGTAACGAACACGCAATGGAGCTTCGTCAGGGAATGCAAGTGGAAAAAAAGGCGGTTAATTGAAAAAGACTTGAGAGGAGCCAACGCAGCAACTTCAGGCGCTTTCTTCTCTAAATACAGCCCTGGTGAACTTTACATGAATTAATCGAAAGTTACGCAGCATTATTTTGGTCAAGAATTTGGACTGAATCGTTCTTGTACTTAGGAAGCATCTATTAATCGGAGCTCTCATTCTTGCATTCTGTGAAAAATGCTATATACAGTGCACAGCGCGTTGTTTCGAATTTGGGATTCAATGCGCGACATTCGACTGCACTTTTCATGCGGTCGGGAGTTAGGGAAAATAGCCCTGCTATGGGCGAACGATTGGCGTTTTTATTCTCACTATTGCAGAGTGTTCCTTGGAGGATCGATGAAATTTTTTCAGTTTCTCGAAAACATTTCAATTAAGAAGTTTGTGAATGTGGGGACTTTATCGATAACTTCCTTTTTCTAGCTCTTGAATCGCATCAAATTTAAAATTATCATGCCCATGTGGAACACTTATCCAATATGATTAACTTTAAAATCATATGGACCAAAATTCCTCAAATTTCTGACCATTTTCCGCACTCTTGCAAGCAATTCAAACTTAATTACCAATTAGTGGAGCGTTAATAAAGAATCAGTAGTTAGCGCTACTTAAAATTTCAACTTACATAAATCAGGAGCCGTAATACGGAATTCGTGGGCCGACTCACATTTATGATGATAAAATTTTCCTCATTCACACTGAACAGGCTCTCGTCTGTAAAAAAAAATGAAAACGAATCAGAAATCTAATTTTCCAAAAACAAGGGCGCTGGAAAAAAATTTTTCATCAGATATTCCCTGCAAAAAGAGTATTCGTCTCCAGAAAGCGATTTTTCATGTCCTTATAACCAGGATGAGAATTCATCGCACTAAATAGAACGCAAGAAAATGAGTCAATTTAAGCCATAACATTATTCGATGAAATAATACTAATAAATGACAGAATTCAACAAAAAGAAGATATTTTAATGTTTCAATCATGACAGAATTGAAATTCAACTTTTTTGACGATAAAAATTTGATTGAATTGTTTAGGATTACAAACCACTTTTATCCGTACGATCCAGTGAAATTCGAATTTGACGCGCGAGTTTCTTGATGTGTTGATCGCGCCCGAAGTTGACCCGACATCAGACCGATCAGAAAAAACTCAAGCGCTCACTATATTCTCTGAATAGTAGAGTATGACGTTGAATATTTGTTCTCGTCTATGATTTTTGGCGATTCATATCCCAATATGTTTATTGTATTTTTCACGAGAAAATGTAGATTTTGAACAGTTCTCAATGTTGAGATAACATACATGATAAATTTGCACGAGTGGAACTTTTTTCGAACACACGAACGAATGATCATTTCGAGCTACGCATAATTTCCGATTTGGCGGAAACAGCAGCGCGCATGCGCATCAAGATGTAGCGTAGTTTAATAAATCAAATTTCGAAATATCGTCAACAGCGACGCATTTTTCGACAATTTAATGTTTCAAGCAAAATAGTGGTCGTGAATTTTTGGTCTCTTTTGTTCGAATATTCATCGAAGTACATATTCCAAAGATCACGAATTGTCGGAAAAAACGTTTACCTTTTGTTGCTACATTTTCGAATTTCTCCGACGCAATCTTGTGATTTCTATGAATCGCTCGGAAAAAAAAACACCCACATATTTTAACTGCGCGACTTCCAATTCTACGATAATTTCCGAACAGAAAAAGCTCGAGAATTAAAACGGCCAAACCCTCAAGCCTTATAAAAAATCTGGAAGCTAAAATTCATTCGATTTTCCCAGCCAAACGTCGAATTTCCAGCCGGCAATCGCGACCGGTGACGAATTCACCGATCGCGTGTTTACAAACACGAAATGAACCACGAAAATTCTCACGTTGAATTTCGGGTCAACCAAGAATAAGTTTACCTAGTGTTGATACAAACACGAGATTTTGACTTCGAAAATTCCATCCACTTAAAATTTCATTTCCACTTTGCCGTTGCTTGGTAATTATTTCACATACAAATTTAATGTAATTACGTTTAATACGCATGAGTAATTTCTTTTGTTTTTTGATAAATATTCTCGACGTTCCTGGCGAGAAAAATTGGATTTTTAGGTTAAAAAATGACGGTTTTTCCGGATCGTAATCGTTTTTCCTGCGCGAGATCGTCAATTTCCGAACTGATTCAGAATTGCGAACGAGCCAGACTTTTTTATGGGAGCTTACACTATGCTACACTAGTCCGAAAAGAGGGAGAAAGTCATCGAATGAAGAAAGGAAGACATGGCCACGTGTGAGCTCGGCCAACCGGCTTACGTAACAAGTGTGGGTCGTCGTCGCGACACAAGAATGGGCTGAAGTCGCTCGCTTGGCGGACGCAGTTCGCTTCGGAAATTTCCATTGCAGTTGCTGCGTACAGTCCGTCTCAGAAACTTTCTTTATTGCCTTTCAGATTTTTCGTTCATTGAGCTCATTCTGAACCGTCGAGTGGAATTTTTACATACGAACACGTTTGTTGACATCATTATGAATTCAAAATTAATGACTTTCGTTTTTAATGCAAGTATTATTGGTGGGTACAGTGCGTAAAAAAATTATTCTCGGTCACAGACTTTGACCAACAATTGGAAAACCATTAAACAATTGAAGAATTTCATCAATTTTTAACTTAATTATCTTTACAAGTCTGATTTTTGACATGAGTACAGTGCATCAAAAAAATTATGCAGAAGTTATATATCTTTCTGACTCCTTGATTGAAAATGATATTAACTGTACAAATACACCAAAAAATCCTACAAGAATTTTTTCGTTCAAAAAAATCAAAAATTACAGTGCACCAAAAATCTGCAACCGACTCGATTGTTTTTTGAAGAAAAAAAATAGGGTACAGAGCATCAAAAAATTGAGGTCGACCATTTTTAATGATAAAATAATCGGGAAAATGGGGACAGTGCCTCAAAAAATTGGGGGCGATTCTTCGATTGTGAAATGGATGAGATAAGTCGAGTAAACTAAATCTAATTACCGATTCTATAACGTCATCGACTGGACTTGTCTCCTCGTTTCAACAGTTTATGTAAACGTCATTCAAGTATCGATCTTGAATTGCTAACACTTGAAAGGAACAAAATGTATTTTTTAAGAACAATACTTTGTAACAACTGACGGTCGATTCATCATTTTGGACATAAAAACTTTGAAAATCAATCATCATTCGTCTTTCCGTGTTTTGCGTTGTTTCCGGTTGTTTCTGAAACATGTAAAAAAAAATAAAAATTATTCAGTCGTCATTTACGTTAATTTTTTTGATGAATGCAATTTTATGGTTATGAAAGTCGATCAAAATTAAAAATCAATACTCAGAAAGAAAAAAAAACAGGAATTGGTGCAGAGTTTGGAAAGTTGATAAAAATTCTGCGATAAAAATTGAAGAGTCACAATTTCTGTATTTTCTTCAAAATCCATCTCTTCGTCACATCAAATAAAAGGCCAAATTCACTGTTTATTTCGTATGAATTAAGCAAAATACAATTGGGAAAAAATCAGATTTTGGTTAATTTTCGAGTTTGGTAATTTTATTGACAATTTTTCCCCTTGTTTATTTCCCCAAAAATTTGATTACGATAAAATTGCTGTTTCTGATATAAACCAGGGGTTGAGGTAAAAAAATTTCGTCTGTCGAAGTCGTTACATGGTCAAGGACAGCAAATTTAAAGTTCACTGGCGTTCGGAGTAATAAAGATCATGCAAAAGTGGACCGACCGTGAATCTTGAAAATCATTGGAATCGTAATTCGTTCTGTTGTGAGGCAGAAAACAAGTGAAAAATAGAAGAAATGAAGGAATTAAAACACGAAAAACCTGCGAGACGAAATTCCAATTCTCAGTATTTCTTCACGTAATGAAAAATTGCCAGGCTATTATCATTCTTGCTCTCGAATAAAACCTAAGAGAAATCAGTTGAATTTTTTTCGACAACATTATCTTGAATTTATAGACGAAACAATTTTTTGAAGTTGGAATTGATATTTCCCGTTTTCATTTTATTTATAATTGTTTCTGATATTGTTGAGAAGATAATTCGAAAATTCAGGAATAAGTCGTTGAGTATTTAATTTTTTATCAATTTTCGAAGTGTAGCTTTCTTCCTCTAAGCACGTGTGTGATGATTTCAAAATTAAATCTCTCGCACTCACACACTGGAAAACTGCTCTTATACAATTAATATTATAAAAAATATTAAGCTGTACAGTCCCAAAACAAATCACATAAATAAGCAATCTTTAGTCTTAAATAATTGAT
>JABFOS010000043.1:0-14818 GCA_022817785.1 Amitus sp. ZL-2020 | reverse complement strand
CATTTTGGAAATAATCCCACGCGTCTGCGGACCGGAATTAGGTGAGTCGATAAAGTCACTTTTATGCCTTCGTATTAAAGAAGATCTTTGCTCGTAACTGGCTTTTCTTGCTCCGAGACATAGTGGAGCTTGCTGAGGATTTGTCGGGGATTTAGCGTTGCTCAAATTCGGGCCCGAACGAGGCACTTTCATGCTATAAATTCGGCCCCGGAGTGAAGCCCGGATGTTGATTGATTTTCGTGTTTTCATCGACTCCGATCACGGAGTAAAGCGCCTTTTCACTGGGGCGATTTCGACGCCTGATCGACATTCATTTCGATGCGGGAAGACTCATGGGCAGCAAATGCTCGCGTTATTGAAGATGAACATCCACAGTTTGCATAATCGATCAAGCAGTTTTATCGTTTTACCTACACGAAAGTTTTTCAACTCCTGCGGGAAATTCAAGGAGGTCCTAGCTTGCTCGGATGGTTGAGTTTCTCGTTATCCCGAAAATCTTGGACTACATTTGCGAGTCTTCCCAATCTCATAGACTCTCCCGACTTCCACTCGAGTTTATATTCCGGACGAATTTTCATATCGCAAATGGTCCCAAGGCATCTCCACACGGGGCTGTTTTTTTCCCCCGGAAAATCGTTTTGATTTGTTAAAACTATTTGGACAATAAAGCTATTGGACCGTCGGCTTTTAGTCGCGGGCGATGGGGTATTTGTGACCCAATTGATTTTTTCCAAAGTCCTCAATATTTTTACAACGACCCGGATTTCACCAACAAAAACAAACGATTACCTTTTTTAGTTACTTTCGCACATCTAGTTATTTTCCAAATGAAAGCCGCCGAAAATGGAGGCAGAGTTCTTCGATTTTGTGAGCGTGCTGGTGTTGAAACGGACAAGCATATCGATCGTGTGTTTGGTTCACTGGATGCATGCGTGCCACAAGATCGGTCGAAAATTTCGACGAAACAGGTCAACCGAAAGTTGCCTGCGGAGAGAATACACGAATTCAAATCCTTTCATAATCTCTGCTTCATAGGCCCAAATGTTTCTCATTTAGATGGACAGATGTTCTTCATCGCTGGGTTTGGTTACTTTTGCACGAAGCGATTTAATGAAAGAGAAAAAGGACTGTAATTAGTTGGAAAAAAAGTAATACAGCCCCAAGCTGAAGTTTGTATTGGGAAATTAATTTATTTGTAATATGTAGAAATTATTTCATCCTTAATACTTTGTTCGAGAGCCAATATCAAAATTGTGTCAAGGTACCCCAGCTTGTGAAAATGTTAGATTCGTTGGAGAAGAAAATTGCATTTTAAAAGCTTTGAATTCATTTTACGAAGTGCTAGCACATCTGTAAATACAATTATTATTCATCAAAATCAAAGGCACTTGAACAACGACTTTCTGATGTTTAGTTAAAAATTATTCATTTATGTATGTTAAATGGACAGGTTAGTGTCAGGGTTTTTCTTCTGTCACTAACACGTAATGAAATCGAGACTTATTTAATGAATTAAAATTCGAGGTCAATGATTACTATTGCTCAGAAAAAATCAAATTATTCATTTTAAATATTCTTCTCAATGATATATTGCTGCAGTTCTCAAATGTATTTAGTATTAAAAAAACTATCCTTTTTCTCCAGAAATTTTGAAATTTTTATTATTCAAACGTTTTTATTCGAAACAGAGAAAGTATTTATATTCTTATTTTGTCATCAAAATCGAGAGTGGTCATTATTTCTATCCCCAAGAAGTTTCAAAATCTACCCTTTGAATTCCCAATAGCTCAGAATTTGTACAAATTTCAAGTCTCTCATGTTTTTGTGAAAAAATGACTTTGGTAAACGCTTAAATATTTGATCATTAACGAATTTAAGCTCGATTAAAATTCCTGTCCGAAAATGAAAAAATTCACGCTTTCCGAGACTGAGGTTGAATTTGATGCGCGATTAATTGTTTCGGGAAAAGGAAGATCTTCAAGACGCTCATTTGTCGCGAGTTTAAATCCAGCCATGGACACTAAGTGGCCGATTCATTCATCTCTATCAAAATGCGTAAGCGTGTACGAGAAATGGCAGATGCGAAGACAATGAAAATGTATAGCTGCTAGTTGGAGGTTTATCCTTTCCCCCGCATTTTCCTCGATGAGTTAATGGAATGAGAAGAGACGAGGAAGATCCTCGCGAGAGTTCGAAAGCACACCAGCCAAGCCGGTTACGTCTTGCATTTGACAGTTGGTTGCTCGAGGAAAAAGCAGCACGAGAATAAAGGGAGCATTAAATCTTTACGGCACGGCTCCTTTGTATCATATAGAGACTACTCGGGTGCGTTATTGGTATACCGGGGCATCAGCTTTGCTCTTCCATTTCCCCTTAGGTGTTCCTTTCTAACGCTATCACAATCCGATTCGTTTTTTCCACATTTTGGCCCATCGGAAAAAGCTCTGAATTTCGCCTGTCGACTTTTTAACCCCCACATTGTTTGCTAGCACGAGAAAAAAAGTTAGCTACCAGTCGGATGATACAGCTAATTTTTTTGTTCTCAACATAAAATGCCTGACTTGAATAATAAAAACGAACTGACCTGTTTAAGCTCGGCTAATTAAAATTAGATAGTTGAGAAATTCTTTTATGTCATCAATCAGATTGATTTTGATGTAATGACGTCTTCATGATTCAATTTTCAAGTGTCTTATGAATTCATCGATGTGATTTTTCAAAACCTTCAAACTACAAACTTCAGGCTCGTCTTTAACTATATTTCATTTTTAATTTTCGTTTATTATCAGCGTTTGAAACTTCGAGTGCAGATTTTACTCACCTAGAACAACTTTTGACTTGGTTTTTTTTTTATTTTGTCACTTGAGCCACTACTTCTTAATTAGTTACACAGCTAATTTAATAAGAATAAGCTGCGACATCTAATAATCTTCTCCGCGTATCTTCTTCAGACGAAAAATTTTTTTCTTCCTGAAAACAGATTCATTCTAAATTCAATAGTATCTTGACGTAAGTACTCAGTATATCATTATAACTGTTATTATCATATATATTTATCAATCCATGTTCTTTTGCAAGTTTGTGAGCAAATTTATCTGGAAACTACGTTTTGTCACGCATCACTGGATCTAGAATTCGTCATTTTTTCTCATTGCGAAATGAACGTCGTGTTCGGTCCATAGCAAAACACGGAGAGGAAGCGTCATATTCTTCAATTCTCATAATTGCGCATAGTCAAGTTATATACGCATCATATTTTCGAGAACACAGAATGATAAAATATCAATTAAATACAATTTCTCTCAGCTGACAAAGTGGTTAGGAGCCTATTAGCAGTAGACTTATTTATAAAAATTCTTGCTTCTATCTCGTCTTCTGTGGAATAAAACTTCTCTTAAAATTGACGATCCAAAGTTCTCTGTCAAGATTCTAGTGAGAATTTTGCCAAAGCATTAACTATAAATTATTGTACTCTAGAATGGATTTTTCTACTACAAGAAGCGTCGTTTTGATCCTTGGAGTAATGAAACTCGTATGTATAACTAGATGATCTTATATAATGATCTAATAACGCTTATCACTAATTTTCTTGTTTATATTTCAGGCTTATTGCAGTAATCACTTTCTATTGTACTTGAACGATACCACGTCTACCACGTCGCACAAGTTGATATTTTATACTGTTCCCTTATTTTTGAGTGCTATCATGTTGAGCATCGGCACAATAATGGTAAGAAAAAAAGGCGTGGGTCTCTGCATTATTCAAACTCTTATCAACTAAAATAAGATCCAACTTTATTACTCCAGAATTGAAGTACTTATTGAAGAAATGAACAATAATGTTGGGAATTTACATATTTCTTGAATAACATACATTTTTTCGTACGCTGAGTCTAAGAACTTGAATCAAAAACCCTCTCCCAAGTATTAAATTCGATTATTCATTAATCATTTAATAGAGGAAAATGCAATCACGGTATAACACGGAATTATTTTCATTTTTTAGAGTAGTGGAGTATTAGTTATGCTCGCTATCATACCCAGCGCATTTTTTAGGGTCCCAGATATTTTTTTGGCATGCTCATTTGGACCTCTTGAAATCATCTGTGAGTGTTTTTTTATCATCTTATTAATTTCCTGGATTTGAAGATAATAGTTCTACATTTTTTTAGATTTGTACCTCACTGGTACAACTGATATAATTATTTCCTTATTCTTGGAATTCGCTGTGGCTTACATTCTTTTCAAGGAAGTGAGCACATTACGGTAAGTACACTTAGTAAACCACAGCGAAAAAATCGAGGGTTAATCATTAACCATTTTTCGTATTCAATTTTAGTAATAAGTGATTCAGATCAGAGTTCGGATTACTCTACGTCTTGACTCATTTCTGAGTCATAGCTCTTGATGAATCAATTAAGAGTTAGATCATAATTTTCAAGCTAGATGTTGCTCCTTTTCGATGAGCTGTGGGGAATTGGAAAAATAGTTGGTAGGTGGGACGCTGTGCTGAAATAGCTCTGACTTAGATAGATCCACCATGGAGAAGATTCCTAGCTAATCGGCTGAAACGGCCATAACTTAAATGGGTCAAGACCAAACATCAGATCTGACTCAGTTATTACTGAAGTTTTATATAAAACATGACTCATGTATGACCCACAATTTTTTTGCTGTGATTTACTGGGTAATGTGTTATCAGCCAATTTAAGCTTATCCCAATAATCTAAAAACTACGAATCAATTCAACCGGGTTAAACCAGCTTGAATTGATTCGTAGGTTTTATAGGCTAAGGGACATATGGACAATGTTTTCCGATTGCAAGTAAACTCTATTTCTTCTGATTATACGGCCACAGATCATTTCTTCCATTTTATCCCTATTATCGTAGCAAAGTAACTTCCAATTATTACCAATTAGCATATCCTTTACGGACAAAGTTTCTACCACTACGAACCACTACGTATACTTTCGGACATGGTGGACGTAATGGTCATAATAGACGTTCTAACATAATATATGACCACTACATTAAGGTCATCTGAAATTATACGTAGTGGTTCGTAGTGGTAGAAACTTTTTTCGTAAGGGTAGGTTTCTTTCAACTGTTGCATTGCTATGGACACACACACAATTACAATAACCCTATAAGAATCGTAATATTGATTCGCGATTGTTTTAGCGTTAAAGACAAAAGTTTAGACAATATCAAAGTGGTTATCCTAGATGCTAACATATCTCATTGAGTCAAGATACAAAGTTTTCTTTCAACTTTGGTTAAAGGTTCTTTCTAAATCTAAAATAGTGAGTAGTTCTAATTCAAAAAGTAGTTTTAACAGTAGTTTTTGTTTTAACAGTGACATCGGCTGATTCAATAGTGATTTCAGATGTTCTAATGTTCGTTCCAACTGATTGAAACAGCGCAGAATTTCGATTAGTTTCAATTAGTAAGATAGAATAGTAGAACATATCTCAAACTACTATTGATCGCGTGTCAGACGATAGCACTGTTGAAACATAAAATAGAACAGTTTGAAGAGTGAAATCGACTAGTTTTACAGTAGATTAAAATTTAATTGTTAGAAAATTTTATTTTACATGAATCCAATCTTGTTTCAACCTTGATCCATCGTTGGTCTCCAATGTTGGCGGCCAACGTTAGATCAAGGTATAGGAACAGCCTTGAACTACTATTGAAACAACACAATCTTAAGAAAAAGTTAGATCAAAGTTGGATACTAGGATACGTATTTATATTGGTTCAAAGTTGTTTCAACGTCGGACTTATTGAACGTTGTTTCAACCTTAAACCAACTATATCTTTCTTACGAGGAACATTATTTTCATCGAAAATGCGACTCTATGCTTTAATGTGTTTATATTAATCCTTGACTTTTTATCTCCCCATGTTCGAACCTTCGATTTCTGAACTATTTAGTTGTCACACCGACGTTTTTATTTGCTTTATATTATGATTTCGTGAGCTAATTGTGATGATTTGTGAGTTCCTTTGGCTGATTCGAACTAAAAACTTCAAGTACCTCCGATACCCGTAAAATCTTCTAAGGTAATTGGGCCGTAGTTATAAAAAACCAGCATTTTGGTAAATTAACATTTTAACAATTAGCAGTGTTTCTACATTTGACCAAGCACCATTTCCTGCTAAACCCAGTTCTTCATCGGAAGAAATCAGGATTTAACAAAAGAGTATTGCCTACTTCAATGAATCTTACGTATTATATTTCATTAGAAAATAACTTTCATTTTATGTCATTCTAGGACAAACATGTTCACCATAGAAAGCGTCATCATGATCCTTGGAGTGACAAAACTCGTATGTAAAGCTAAGTAACACCAACCACTAATCGTATTAACTGCTTAATTGACGTTTTAGATTTTTCTAATGAATTTCTTTGGATTGAACTGGAACTATTATTCATTGACTTCATGGACTACTTATGCCTTGTTCGTTCTCACGATTTTAAGTTGTGTCTTGTTGATTATCGGTGCAGCTACGGTGAGAACTACGAACTGCCAAGCTATTCATACATAGTAACTTATGACAAATTGAACTCGTTTGAAATAAATGAAGCTCATTTCTGATTAGCTGAACATTATTTCACTCGCGTTTGTGTCCATGTTTCGATTGGAAGAATCTTCAGCTAATCGGAAATGATTGGAAGTTGTGTGGTTAAAGCTTCTAAAAACTGGAACATTCATTCTGGAATTACTACTAAGAGTTTTCACCTTATTTTTCAGAGGAAAGAGATCTTTGTTTTCGTTGCCGTAATACTCAGTGCTTTACGTTTATGTTGCATGATCTCAACTCAGATAAATTTGAGACAATCACCCACAGTTTGTGAGTCTTATTCTTCCATCAAATCTTTATTTTTCATATTTTCCGATGTAAGGTGTGATAAATTCCAATTTTTCAGATGAGTATTTCATCAATCAACCTGAGGGGATTTTTGCATTATACTTGGAAACCGGCGTGGCTCTTATTTTCTTTGATCAAGCGATTACTGAAAAAACCCCGCTTTTGTTATGATATATAAAGACACGAAAATTTGTTATAAAAGTTGTTTTCTTTTGGACGAGAGAGTGAAAAGTGCGCTGGGATTCTTTTTTATATACATTAAAAAACTATATTTGACGTATTTAAATAAGATTTTCGAAATTATTATTCACTGAGATACTTGAAGAATAAGATTAAATTAAATTTATTTTATATCAGATTTATCATTCGTTTATCGTGTAAGTAAATCGTATTTAATATTGGATTTATAGCAAGAGTTGATGATAGTTGAAAGAAAAGAAAAGAAAAATAGTTAATTTTGTAGTATTTTCTCGGTTATTTTAATTCCTGCAATGCTTTACTTATACTATAACTATAATAATAAAAAAGACAAATTTTCATACCGTAGCACATCTTCTGTCCTCTTTTATCTCTACGGCCGGAGTGAAATAAGAAAACGAGTTGAAAGATTTCTCTAAAATTCTTAATGAGCGTTTAATTTTCATTTCTGACAGAGTAGTGACATCTTGAGTTTTAGAATTTACTCCCAAATATTGTGTCGAGACGAATCGTGGATTTATATCGGTTCATTACACCTCAGTGTCTTTCATTTTGTTCATCGTGGAACCAAATTGTACATTTCAACGTAAGTACCTACGATCGATGAACATTTTTTTTCCCTCAAGAGCAAAAATGTTGACCAGCCTCAATATATTGAGGTTATTACACCAAAAATCAGAATGAATCATATGCGTACGTACGCATATGTAGAATCAATAGTAGAATAACGAATGATGAAATACTAATTAAATACCACTTACCATTTTCTTATCTGTGAAAAGTATGCTTGAAAAGCGCGACGATGGAGCCACACAAATTTAGAGTCAAGGATACGAGATATGTTTCTATTTTTCTGACTTTTCTTTTCAGAAAAAAACACTCAATTGTTGAGTGCATAACACCCAGGTCGAGCTTTTTACATCCAAGTGGAGTGTTTTATGCTCAAATTTTCAGTGTTTCACTTTCAACTCGAATGTAAACACTAAAATTTTCAGTATTTTACCTGCAATTAAGTATTAACACTTAACTTTTTAATGCTTAATACTTGATTAGAGAATTTCATACTCAACTTTGCAATGTTCTACGCAGAATTTGAGTGTTAACACTCAAATTTTCAGTGGTTTACTTGCAATTATCGAGTACTTAAACTTTCATTTCTGATGTTTAATAATCAATTTGAATGTTTTGAATCCAAATTTTAGTGTTTCAGCCTCATCTTGAAAGTAAACACTTAAATTATCAGTGATTTTCTCGCGATTGAGTATTTCCAGTCAAATTTTTATTGTTTCACACTTTACCTATAATTCAACAAATTTGTAGTGTTTCACACTTAATTTGAGATTTTTGAACTCAATTCAAAAGTTACATAGAATTCAATCTAATTCATCTCAAAGTCCCGCGCTTTTATAATAACAGAACTAACCATAATTTATTTCATCTATTTTTTAATTCACTTGTTAACGACAGAGTTTCAATTTTCATAATAAATTACCATCTTATTAATGTTGATGGTATATTAAAAAATTCGAAATTTTAATTTTATGATAACGATAAAGGTTTAAATTGAGTGAAAAACATTAGAAAACAGCAGTAGTTCATACTATTACGCTTGAAGGAATAACATTTTTTTTTTCAGGATGAAGGCCTTAGGCGCAGGAAACTTCGTTTTCTTCTTCGGAATATTGAAACTAGTATGATAATAGCCAACATTAGTTTATGAATTTATACTGTCAAGAACCATATAGTTTGGTTCAAGGTTGACTTAATGTTAGAGCCCAATGTTGAAATAACCTCGAACCAATTATGTCCTAGTTGCCAACCTTGATCTGACTTTTTCTTCAGGTTGTTTTAACCCTTCGATGTTGGAGACCAAAGTTGAATCAATTTTGAAACAAGGTTGGATCAATGTAGAAGGAATCTTCAACCAACACATTGATAAAACATTTCAAATCAAAACTGACCCAACTGTCTATCAATGTTGATTCAGCCTTAATGTTGACTCTAAATATTAATTCAATGTCAATTTAGAGGTTGACATCTCAGGATATAGAATTCATAACCTCAAATTTTGTTATGAGGTTTAAAATCAATGAGAGACATTAATTGTTTCGATATTATTCAACATTTGTTTCCAACGTTGTAATAACCCCGAACCAATGTCGTGGTTCTTATGGGTATTTAAAAATTTTATGTAAATATTTCAGTTATTCTTCTTCGATTACGCTATGAAATTAATTTGTTTCCCATCACTACTTGCGGACAACGGTGCGATGAATTATGTCTTGTGCTTTCTATTGCTATCAAGTGGTTTATCAATAAGCATCAGCGCAGTGGTGGTGAGAATATTCAAAAAAAGATTGAAAATTCTTAAATCGTTTCCGTTCTCAAACTGAATTTCATTTCAAATGAAATGCATATATTATTTGCAATGAATTTTTTATAGTATTGTAGTAATAAATCCACGATTGCTTGTAATTTTTTGAGTAGTTTTTTGTGGTGTTTTGAATAAAATATGCACTCAATAAATATTACGAAAGAGATTTCGAGAATATATGAAAATTATTCCAGAATAAGAAATCCATTTTTGGGTTCATGAATAAATTTTCATTTTCTAGAGATGCGAGTTATTCGTTTTGATTTGCCTCACACTTTCCGTTGTATATTGGGTTTTACGTTTATTCGTTTTGGTGAGCCCAACTGGCGGAGAGTTTAGGCTCATTTGTGAGTCCTGTGTATTTTACGAGTATTGTTATTTCTCGAATCTCCCAACAACGACTGCTAAATATTCTACATTTTTCCGATAGGTACTTCTTTTATCATCCCGAAATAATTTTTGCCCTACACTTGGAATTGATTGTGCTTTATATGTTCCTCAAGAAAGTGAGCAATAAACGGTAGGTTTCTCAGAATTGTTAATTACTTTTTTTCTATTCCAACGAAAAACCATCACCATCGTCATAAGTTTGAACGTCAAACTTCAAAGCTCTAATATTCGCGAACTTATATGATCTATTTGGCTTGAAAATAATTTTATTTTCGATTTCAGAATGGATTTTTTCACGACGGAAAATATTATCTCGGTTCTTGGATTGCTGAAGTTTGTAAGTATTGCTGGGCAATACTTGAGTATTTTTCGCATTAATTATTCCATTTATATTTCAGGTTTTTTGGTACAATCTTGCTTTTTATCTATGGAAAATTAGTTCATCGTTTTTCCGAATGGAATATGCCTGGCGTGATCTTTTATTATTGAATGCTGTTATGCTGATTCTCTCTGTAATCAAGGTGAGATTATTATCCATCAAGTTCGAAAGCTATTCCCACTGTAGACAAATGCTATTCGGTGTCTAAATTTTTTCGCAAAATAAAATTTGAGTTCAAAAGTATTCAAAATCAAAAATTGATATTTCTCACGAATTTATTGGTGTTTAAATTCGAATGCTAATTCTTCCAAAATATGAAAGAGATTCAAGTACCTCGATTCATCGATCTTTTCTTGATTTTTGTACTTCAACACCTATTATTTATTTTACATTCCAAGAAAAAGTTTCATACATTTTGTTCGTAATGGCGTCCTGTGCAATATATTGGCCCTTTCGTTTACATCATGTGTCTCCAACTGGTGGAAGTTTTGAAAACATTTGTAAGTTTTGTATTTTTTGACAACCTCAAAGTCGTCTAGAACAAGACATCAGCAAGAGTGGTTTTTTCTGGATGGTTTCTTCACTAAAAAACCTGAAATCATTTATGCGTTGTACTTGGAAGTTTCTGTGGTTTGTATTTTCTTCAAGGAAGTGCAGTACCGCGTCCTGCATGATAGATTGGAAGTTAAACACCATTCTGAGAATATTCCAATGCATCTCGTATCTAATACGAGATGCAAAACGCACTGAAATTTTCGTTTGTTTATTACCCGAAATATAATTTTCAATTTTTTCAGTCAATGAATTTGTAAACAGTTTTGGAATAAAATGGCTCGTTTGAAAATTTTCTGATGCTTTTGAAATTTATCTCAATTACATCGAATGCGCTTTGCGAAATCACCTACGAAAAGAATTAGTTCTGAACTGGATTTTTTCGAATTCAATTGATATTGGCTGGTTAAGGCGTATTAGTTATATTCAATAATATCAATTAGTTTCATTAGCTGTAATGACTAATTAAGTAGCTTGTCGAAATTATTAGCTAGACAACTATTGAGCTATGAATATGTCAACAACCAAAATTAACTGAGTTAGCTAATTTTTTCCCGCACCATTAAGAGTCTTGTGTGTTAACTTCAAGAGAATTCAATATTCCAACTTCCAACAAGGTAACGACATCTAGAATCCTGAAATTAACTTTGGAATATTGCGTCGTGGCGATTGTTTGTCTATTTCTTGTAACTTCTTTTCGATTCATTGTATAATGTAAAAATCGCATTGTATCGTGAGTAAGCAAAATTTGCTTTTTGTCCTGGAAATCTAAGATTTCAATCAACCACTATTCACGTGTTTTTCAACGGTAAATTTATTTTTAAAAAACGCCTTTTTTTCATATTTCCTGTTTTTCACAATTAGTGTTTTTGTGTATTTGAAGGTAAAATGCCATGTAAAATGTAAAAAACTATTTTAAGGAATGCGAAAAAACTTGAATAATTAAATATAACATTATCCTTGAAAATTTTCTTGACAAAAGTAATGATTATGAATAGTTTCGGTTTCGCACCATGGTCCGTTGCTTCACCCAAAAAGTGGCTGTTATACAGTCGTTTTTTTTTCTCACAGCCTCGCTCATAACTCTTCTCAAAATTCAGTGATTCAGCCCAAAAAATTCTTTATCGTACGAAAAAAACGATTGAATACAATATGGGAATTAAACATTACAATTAAGGCTAATCGCGTTCGAAAGTTACTGGCAATTCCGAATGAAAAATTTTTATTTCAGAGAACTGAGCGTACATGTTCGAGCCTCAAGTCCTTAATGCTAATTATACAACTCCTCCAGACCGACAAAATGATCGTATTTCACTCGGAACGTCTTGTTATTTTATAAAAACGAATGAAAGATGATCCCGTCGACGAAGAGCAAATTTTTCCGGATTTTATTGGACAGTTAGTCTACTTCCTTCATGTACGCCTCCAATTCGGCGTCGAGTTCTTCCGCTGTCGGAGTTTTCGTCGCGACGCGGCCGCCGCCTCGACCTCCTCTTCTTCCTTGGCCTCCACGACCTTTTACTGGTGCTACAAAATTTCATATTCGAACTTCAGTATTTCTGACAAATAAAACGATTCTTATTTTTGTTCTACAAGGTTATATTAAATGGAAAAATAAAGAACCGCATTCAATTGGTGTTGAAAAATTATGAATTCAGGCATGCAAAAGGATCAACCTTTGTTCGCCATTCCTCGCGTTCCTCGGAAACGTTGCTGGATTTGCTGTTGTCGGCCAAAAACGCCCGAGAGCATGTTGCCACCACGGATGGAAGGCGAAACCGGGACCTCTGAAGTCGCTATTTGGATGTTCATCTCACGGCCTAAAAATTGGGAAATGAAATGAGATTCTCGTCTTTGGAAGGAGAGCAAAGTGAAGATGTCGATATTGCACCGAATTATTGATATCTGAAAAGCTCGATAAATATCTGAAATTTTTTGATTGTTCATGTTTTAACGCACGCTAGAAACCGAAAAAGTTATAAGATGTTGATACAAATAAAACTGCTCGTCCCATTTACGATGTATTACAAAATTGAAAATAATAGTTCAAAAAGGCATCAATTTCAAAAACTGGAAGTTTTTTTAAACCTTAAGGTGACAGTATTTGAGGGTTTCTCAAAACTTAAGGTTACATGACCTTAATTTTTTTGAAACCTAAAAGTTACATTTCTTGGCAGTTTTTCAATTCTATTGATTGAGAATGAAAATAATTTTACCTTAATGTTTTAAAAAACCTTCAGGTAATGTCACCTTTAGATTTCAAATATTCTTTGGGTAATGTTATCTTTAGGCACCTTAAGGTTTCGAAAAAACTTCAGGTACTAAATGTTACATTCAAGGGTTTTCTAAAATCTAAAGGTACCATCACCTAAAGGTTTTTCGAAATCTAAGAGTTACATTACTTAAAAGTTTTTCGATTCGATTGATTGAAAAAAAAAAAATCCACCTAAATGTTTCAAAAAACATTCAAGTAATGTCACCTTCAAGTTTTGAATAACCATTGGGTAATGTTACTTTTAGGTTTAGAAAAATCTCCAGGTAATGTTACTTTCAGGTCTGAAAAATCATCCAAGTTTGGGAGAAAATATCGTCACCGATATCGCAAATTAACTATCAAATATTCATATCCAGGAACAAGAATATCGATAAAATATCGACAACTCAGCAAAGTGGAGTCTCACCATCGAGGAAGGCTCCATTGTACTGCTTCATGGCTCTAATCGCATCGGCTCTTCTTTTGAAAATTACATCCGCTGAGCCCAAGGAACGTCCAGATCTGTCGTAATGGACTGCGGGTATTTTCAAGAGCCCAAACTCGCGGAATAAAAACTGTGACAAAGATGATTTCTCTTAGTTCTGAGTTTCAGAAAATGCGAGATTTTGCTTTTGTTTCCAAACCTGCAAGTCTGAATCTGAGACGCCGAAGTCGAGGTTGGAGACGTGAAGTTTGGTACTTCCTAAACTTCCAATCGCTCCTCGGCCAATCTTTTTTACTCCATCGAACATATCGTGTTTCCAGGCACTATTTGGGTCACCCTGAAATCATCGCAAGTAATTAGTTTGGTGCGTTGATTGAAAATTGAGCCTTTGGTTTTAGTTTATAAGAATTATATTTCATTACTAAGCAAGGTGAACAATTTCAAGTATTTTCAGGTGGTTTTGAAATTATTTCAAGTGTTTTTTTTCGGCGCGTTGAATCTCAAAGACAATTTTGTGTGATTCCTTTCTAATTTAAATTTTCTATGAAGAAAAATCAATTTTTTATGTATGAAAACTCAATTTTTTATGTAAAAAAATTCAAAAAATTTCTTTAAAGCGAAATTGACTGTAAAATAACAGTCATCATTCGGTGCGATTTCGAGGGTGATACAATTGTGATTATTTCGTATGCGTAACATTGAATAAATTTAGTAATTCAAATTTTGATAATTTTATCTTTAAAAAATTATCAGATCAGAAAATTATCCAATGTGGTGATTTAATTTTTGATTGCAATTAATTTGTATTCGAAAAATTCCCTAGAACCATAGGAACTGATTTGAAAATGTAACTTTACAATTCCAATCATTTTCATTTTGTTCAACAAATTTATCGATACGATAATTTAAATTTCGATGATCAAAATACTATGAACAGAATCATTCGATGCGTGCTTGAATGATCTGATATTAATATTTAGCGACAAGCTGGTCTTTTTAAGTACAAAAAAATAATGTTAAAAAATGTTACAAAATGATAATTATGCCTATTATATTATAATTATCATTATTAATATTCGAAAATTATACCAATTCCAATTTCAGAATTTTGATTGTAGATAAATAAATAACTCTGAGATATTTTTTTTGGGAACTGTCTATTCGCACTCAAATTGGATATAAGTGGATGTAAGTGGATTTATCGTGGATTTAAGTGTGCCGAAGTGGAAATAAAGTGGATTTTAGTGAAAATACGTGCCCAGTAGTGGATTTATCGTGGATTTAAGTGGATTTTTGTGCAAGATTTGTATAGTTTCTGCAAAAGCTCCCAGTGGATATAAGTGGACGT
>JABFOS010000042.1:0-14835 GCA_022817785.1 Amitus sp. ZL-2020 | reverse complement strand
AGCTCAACATCTTCATGTTCATTCATACACTAAGAAGAATAAGCTGTCTCAATGTTACATCTATGTGTGAAATTCACACCTCATGTTTAGTGTAAGAATATTCAACATCTAGAATCATTGATTCTCAAATAATCATAATACTGTATAAAATATAAATTCTACACAGCACTTACCCTAGCAACCCAATGTCCTGAAATCCGTGATGTTGAATATTTTCATTCTCATCGCAAGGTATTAATTAGGTTATAAATGAGGTAGAAGTATTCATAAGGTACCAATTCTCGATCCAGAAGTTACCAGTTATTGATCGATATTACGATAATAATGAATAGATACGATTTTTCTTGCACCAGAAAAGAAACTTGCTTGAAAGCAACATCTAGGTGTAAAAGTGACGACTTATGTATAGGGCAGGAATATACAACATCTCGAATCATAGATTTCCCAGTCGTCTCAGTACTGTATTAGATATAAATTCTATATAGTACCATGAATGGTTCAAATCCTTTAGAATTTAAGACGTTGAATATTTTTTTCCTATTCATAAGGTATTACTTCTGTCATCTAGATGTTACCAGTAATCGATATGTATCACTATTATAATCAATGAAGATATTACATTCAGAAATCTAATACCTGTAGCATAAAATGAGGATCTACATCCTTTCCTGATTTTGAAAGAATTCCGGAGTTTAATATTCTATTTAATTACGGAATCTTCTGAAGATCTGTAGAATTATTAATCATAATGGTATAAAAATAAAGATCGAATTTGAAGAATCAACCGAAATCCTTCCATTGAATATTGAATCAAATTTCGGAATTATCATTTGGAATGTCGAATCAAATATATGATGTTACTCGAATTTAATCATGATGTTATCCATTTATTGGAGAATGATCGATACAAATATGGTGTAAGGACCTTCAGTGATGAGAAAAACCAATTGTATTTTACTAGGCAAAACGTTGAATAACCTAGTGAGATATCATTTTCGACTAAAATTAGGCTGTAGCCTCTACTTTAATTTGAAAAAAAAAAAAAAAAAAAATTCTATGCCTTGTCTTGATGGTATCTTTGACTAGAATCTAAGACGTCTGCGATGACAAAATGTACAATTAAATGTTGCATTAGTGACAAAATTGCTACTAGAATAGGAAAAACATGACATTTTAATGACTCATTCAAGCCAGCAATATTTGATAGGTCACGCTTCCATGTCAGATTCTAATAGAATCTTCATTCATAACAAGGTTGAATTAGGATTCTTGATTTTTTCTTGTCGATCCGTTCTACTTTGTCCGATGCGATCTGAGAAAAGAAAGTTTGAGCGTTTCCCGTTCATTAAGAGTCTTTCGATGTAAAAAACTTTCGGTTCACTATTGGGAGTTTTTCAGTTCTTCAGGCAAGTGTTGGGTAACTTCTATGCTGCATGAAAGCGCATACATTCGAAAATGTGGAATATTTAGATAGTTATATGAATCCCTAGGATCGACAAATTCCAATATCGAAGTTTCTTTAACTGATTCAGAGTCCCTAGATATAACAAATTTTTCATCAACTATTAGGAGTTTTGTAGTTCTTCAGGCATTTGCAGGGTAACTTTCATGCTGCATGAATGCGCATACAATTCGAAGGGTAGGATTGCTTCGTGCATCCATTTTCAAAATAGATGCTTTCGTCCGAAGCTTCGTCCTATTCGATCACTTCGCTGCCAAGAGGTAGAGCTACCTCCCTTTTTCCATTTTTCTTTGGCATTATATCAGACCTTCCATAGTTCGGCTTTCTTCAACCTGTAACTACGATTTTCTGTTTGAATTTTGTGAAAAATTCATCACACTCATTCAAATTCAAATAAAATTAACCGTTAATCGAATTATTCACTTTTTCTCAAGTCCTTCATTATCCGCCTGTAGTTGCGTAAATAGCCCAATCAGGACCGTATAATCTACTTCTTTCTGCATATCATGCTCGTCTTCCAATTCAAGGAGCAGCTTCGTATTTTCTAGACCAAGGAGGCCGTCGTTCTTCGCTTCTTTCTTAACCACGGCTTACTCAGCTAGTACCTTAGGAGCTTGCTCCTCGAACCCCTGCACTTACTTTTCCCCTAACATTGACATCAAACCCTCGACACTTAACCTGATACTATCTGTGCTGCTCCAGAACATGTAAATTCCTCGAGAGAAATTGCGAAACTCTGCTTCACGGATTCGGAAAGGGTAGCGTCTCACCGGTTCATAATGATACTTTGCCTCGTTGAAAAATCGCTCGAAGCTGATGCAGCATCGCGCAGCCGTGTGCTTAATGAATAAATGCAAACTTGTTTTCGTCGAATTCGCACTTCAAGGACCTTGTTGGAAAATATTCTACATATGCCCGTCAAGTTCGCGGATGATATTGAAACATAATAATTTTGAATGTATATTTTTCTCTCAGTGTTCGGTGCAATTTTTCGACGCCTAGTTTGTGATTAATATATTGTGATAAGCAGGTTGGTTTATAATCGAGTTACACATTAGTTCTAAATTGACTTCATTTTATAAACTTGCTTCAGATTCCGCCATGTCTCATGCAGAAAATCAAGGAACGGTTTCGTTTATTCTTCTTTTCAAGGTAGGCACATACTCCCAAACATTGGTGATAATGTATAACATTTCAGTCCTATTTTGTGAGTTCTCCTCACAAACACTTCTAGAAATGATGCCGAAAAGTAAATTATAGAACAGCACAGGACTTCCAACGCCTTTCTGAAAAATGTAACAATGATAATCAGATCATGTGATGGAAACAGCATCTGAATCACTCTATATGACTTACTTCCTTACACTTTTTGACTTCGTCCATACGATGTGCACAAGATGTATTCATATTCGGTCTTATATTTTGGAATATTCTCGAGTAATTCTTCGGTAATAGAATTCGCATTTTTATTTCTTGACATTCGGGAACTTGGTTCTCAATATAATATTTGATAAAACTCTTAGTAGGGATATTCTGACTTTTCTCAATATTCTGAATCGGAAATATAATATTCACCGATGTGTTGGTGGATGACACTGGTTCTCTGAGCTAAAAAAATCAGGTAGTGGAAACTCGTTTATTATTTATTGGTGAAAGAGGTTATTTTGAGGAAAAAAATGACCATTGAATAGCTTCTGAATCCATATTGAAAAAAAAATCTTTCCAAGCCTGGAATCTCAGATATGACAGTCACATTTATGGATTGCGTAAAAATATTGCATATCTCCATTTTGAAGATTCTTGTTTTCCGATCTTCGTCTCTCGACAATTTTTACCATTTCTCGTATCTGAATCTTGAGCCAGAACGATCTTATTGCGAGAGTTAGCGAATATAATTTTGATACTCACTGTCCAAATAGCTATGTCTTTGTCTGCTGATCCCATGGTTAGATTCTTATTGTATTTCAATGCTGTAACTTCATCGAGTGTGATCGAGGGGCCCATTAATGAGTCGATAAATCGGAGATCCTTTTGCTTGACAGTACTATTTCTGGGCAAATTTCCGGCATGTAAAAAGGGTTTCTGATCTGTTTCTAGTCGAATCTTTACAATGCAATAAGTTGTCGTGAGGAAGTGACGGTCGCTGACAAAAGTTGCGGTGCAAAAAAAGTATAATCTCGTGTATATAACGGTAACGCGAGGTCAAGTTAGGCTTTCTTGATGTGTTATACTGCTCGGAACTGATTCTACAGGCAAAGATATAAGTTCAGAACTTGGAGATTGCAAATTGCAGATATAATGAATCAAAATTATGTCGATAACTCACCGCAGATATTCAATGTCAATGCCACAAGGAAAATAATTGTGATGTTGAAGTCCATTTTTTGTCCTCTGATAGTTGGGTTCTAACGATTGGCTTTCTGTTAGAGAAAAATAGCATTTTGCATTTAGAAAAAAGAATTTTGCATTAAGAAGAGTAGTTTCAGCATTTTCATTCTCTTGTTCTTGTATGCTTTTCGTTGAAGTGTACAACCCTACACTTATCCACGTCCACTTAATTCTACTCTCAAAATGAACAAGAAATGAAATAATTTAAAGACATTGAATACCTTTGAATCACCTACATATAAAACGAAATGAAGACTTTAATTGAGTCCACTTGAACCTTTGATTTGACTCCAAGATTTCAAAAATATGTTAAAATTTTCCGAATTCACTATCCGAGAGAATTATTCATGCGATTCCAAATTCCGTCAGTCGATTGAATTATCTATGGATTCCTTGGATCGTTAAATCAATCACAAAGGCGAATCAATCAAAGACGCACCTTTTATTGAATGCTTCGAGTAGTGCTCGAACGGAAATATAGACGCAATTTATAAAAGATAAGGATTTATCAGAAAATAAGAAGTCATCAGCTGCCGATTTCTCTTTTTGTTTCAAACGAATGTTAAAAGCATAATGACGATGGAATACTCATTCGAAGAAAAGAAACTTATGACTAACCGATTTTTCTCCATCTTCATCTTTATTTCTTTTCATTATATCTAAAATTCAATACGCTCCGAATTCGATGAAACTTATTTGGAAAATAAAAATGGAATTCTTTCGCACATGGGATGAAAAAACACTCATCTATGAATCTGTCAGATGTAATATTTTCTTAGTGAATGCATCATTCCGAAGAAAATTTTGATTCGCCCAATGTTTCCACGATATATTTGTGTGATCCATTTTAACTCGGAAAAACTAGCTTTGAATACAACTTTTTCTTTTTTCAGAGCACGATCTTCGTATATGTAAAAGCGCTAACAGAATTTTGATTCGACTCCATAGTTCAACTATTCTTCAATACGATCTCAACTATTGGTATCGAAAAAAAAACGCTGTGCAATATTCCTAAACTGAATAATAATTGGAAACTTTATGAATACTGGCAATAGAATTATTTATCCCTGATTTTTTCTGTAAAGTTTTGGTCGTAAACAATCTTTTGAAAAAGCCTTGTAGACTCTTGTTCTCGTAAACAAAAAGCGAAGCTGAAAACAGTCTAAAGCTTGTTCAATATCTATTGAAAGCTGAGGTCATAGTTGTTCATAGTAAAAACTGAGATCATAGTTAATTTCATGCCCAGAATTCAAAAGTGCGAAATAGACAGAGGCTAGTTTGTATTTCGAAGCGAAGCCCGAAAATACTCATCATGAGTTGTATTTTCACTTTGAAGGCTGAAGTGTAAGCAATATTTCCCGCTTAGATGGCGCAGAAGTCCGTTCTACGTCTGAAGGCACAAAAAATTAATAATGTACGTACCTGGAATTCACGAATTCGGCAGAGTCGAACTGATTTTTCAGAAACCGCTTGAAAAGTGACTGAAGATGCTTCTCCACACCAATGGTTCGAACGGTTAATACGGAATGAACAGTTCACAGAGTTTAAACTTGGAAGTCTCAATTATTTCTAAACCACTCGAAAATGAACTCGAAGATCAGGAGGCCAAATTATGAACAATCGGATGACTCAGAGCAAAGTTCCGCGATATTCAAACTTTCCAAATGACGCATCGAACAGCTCGATTTGAAAGCTATTAACGTAAGTCATTGATTATTCTTAGAATTGATGTGTTCATCACTTTGTTTCGAACTGCGATGTGTTGTGAAAGCATGATGAAGCGTTTCCACAGTATGTATCTTTATTAAATAGATAGACGTTTGGGATCAAAAAAAGTAGCATTCCGTGGAACAGAAACACCAAAGAATCATGTTACATTTTTTTGATAATCTATATAATGATGACATCATTCATACAAAAGTCGTAGTGTCTATGTTTTTTTTTTTTGGCGCCGAATTTATCGTCATATCTTGGGCTAAGTTTTTCGGGGTCACTTTCTATTCACAATAGTTGTTTTTAATAGTGTTCCAACTGTAAGATGTCTTTCTTGAGAGAATCCATCTACTGGGACATCGTGAAAAACGACTTTGAACTTTACCACGCACAACTCACATGCGAATAGTCGCACGCGGCGCTAGAATTCTTTTACCAAAAAGAATTCTAGCTATTCTCTTTTCAGCTATTCTAGCTATTCTCTATTCTTTTTTTTTTAATTCTTTTAGCACCTCTTTTGGTTCCAAGACGGACCGCTCCATCGACCTTTTTACATGAGTTACCCTGTTTTTGTCGTTGATGATGATGAATTTGGATTTGGAATCTACAAATTTCTCTGTTAACAGAAGCTCCACAACTCTCAGAAATTGTCAAAAGCAACTTTGAGTTATTTCCTTGAGTACGACGTACTCTTGACTCTATTTCCCCAATCAATGCAACTTCTTTACCCTCGAAACCAGCCAATTTTTATAGGTTTTCACCTTTCTGAATATGATCCGAACGAATCAAAAACCTTCCAAGTAAGTAGTGGACGCATGAGAAGTAATGCTACACGAAAATTAGTAGTTCAGTTATCACTGAACAAATTCAGCTCTTTATGAGTTCCGTTTACGTCAGAAAACTCTCAAAAGCGTGGTCCTGAATCACTGAATGAGACAATAGTGAAGCTTGTTATGATCATTATGATGAGTTGGAATGCTCGTGGAATTATTTCTCGCGTGGGCCTTCATTTTTTTTGCCAATTAAGGTAAACTTACTGGACAAGCACCAGTTGCTGGACATAAGCTGGAAATTAGATCTATCATATTCATGATATATAGCGATTCAATATCCAGAAAATGTCGAGTTACTGGTGCCTGTCCGGCTAATGGTACGTTTTCCTTCCATGTTTAACTTTTTGGATATTCGGATCAATTTTCATGACGTGAAACTTTTCCTCAGAATTTCATTATATTTAACCATAATTCGATATTTTTACGCATGTGTCTTTGTTTTTTGGAGTCTGCATCCTAAACACATATGAAGAGAGAAAAAAGTTGGAAAAATAGAAAGAGAAAAAATGGGACGGCAGACAAAAGAAATTGAGAATGTGACCACTTATCCCTAACTCAGAATTTCATTATATTCAACCATAATTTCATATTTTTACGCATGTGCCTTTGTTTTTTAGAGTCTGCATCCTTGACATATATGAAAAGAGAAAAAAGTTGGGAAAACAGAATTAAAAAAAAGGGGACGGTAGACAAAATGAGTTAAGAATGTGACGACTCATCCCTAACATTTGCTCCTGAAAATGGAAAATCGAATAATGCTTAGTTATGATTATATCGATGCTCTAAGTTTCATTAGCTCAGATCAAAGTGTAGTAAAATCATTGAATGTGATGATTTCAATCAAAAGCGAATGTTTCGTAGTTTCAGCACGTTTGGATGTATGAACTCTTGTCTTTGAAACTATGCATGCCTTCTTTTCTCTCTGCTCGTGTAAGTAACTGAAAACGTACCTTTGAAGCATGAGTTACTGTTTTCCAAAAACAAACCAATCAGTGTCTTGCGCTAAAGAGGCTAGAAATAACAAGATGATTTTTTGGACATTTATGATTCTTTCTTACGAGCGCTTGAATATTTTCGAGGCGAGCGCCTCGTTCATGACCCACGAAAAAATTCAGCGTACATTCGAGCGCAGGAATTAGTGTTGCTCTACGTACATATCGCAGGCATTAGCTGCTGTTCTTCACGTTCATGTATTTTTTTTCCCAATGTGCATTCATAATAAAAACTTTTATTAGGAGAGGTGAATAATTAAATTTTCTCCTATAATGAAAACATACAAGAAAGCTATTGTACCCTTTTAATTCAGAATAAGACTCATAATTTTCTTCTAAATGTTGGTACAAGGGTCGTTTAATCAGTCCTGAGAAAACTCTAGACCCTTATCGGAAAAAATTGAGAGCAACTCTCAATATTGAGGGTTAACTTTCAATTTTGAAGATTTTCACCGAAAACTGAGGGTTTACTTTCAAATTTGAGGGTTACTCTCGATATACTTTGAGGTTTACCTTCGAATTTGGAGGTGACTCTGAATGCACTTGGAAGTTTACCTCCAAATTCAGGGGAAACCTGCGAGTTTGAGGGTTACTTCCAACGTACTTAAAACTTACCTTCAAATTTAAAGGTAACCCTCAACATACATGAAGCTTACCTTCAAATTCAAGGGTAACCCTCGACATAATTGAAGCTTACTCCCAAATTTGAGGGTTACCCTTAATCGAGTTGAAGGTTTTTCGAGAATTCTACGAAATCCGGAACGTGAACTTTTTTACATCCACTCGGAACTTATTTCATTGTCAGTGTAGTAATTATATTATACTCTCGTCGGATGATCAAATTATCATTATGATTGATATGAGAAGACAATTCACTATAGTATGTAAGTAGTGATTAATTTCAAGAATTTATCAAGTGTCCCCCGGTATATTTAAATAGTTAGCAATGATTGGTTACAGAACTCGCAATTGAGAATAATGATAGTAGGAAAACGATAGGATCGTGATTTTTTTGATTGACTAAATTCAATATATACAATTATTCCCACATCACGAAGAAATGCATTCTAATTTAACGGTTGATTTTTACTTTCCTTCCCATTCGAAGAAAAAAATTTCGGTCGAGGAGTCACCCTTTATTAAGGATTGCTCCTCGATTGAGGGTCATTTTCAACTAAGGGTCACTTTCAATTAAGGGTTTCTTTCCATTCAGGGTTACTCTGAGTTAAGGGTAGCCAATGAACCTTTGAAAATTTAGAGTTTTATATTAAGGGTAACTTTCATTTTTT
The DNA here is from genome assembly GCA_022817785.1 of Amitus sp. ZL-2020. Taxonomy (NCBI): domain Eukaryota; kingdom Metazoa; phylum Arthropoda; class Insecta; order Hymenoptera; family Platygastridae; genus Amitus; species Amitus sp. ZL-2020. Next base: position 6,158 of record JABFOS010000042.1, on the reverse strand, counting down.
TTTTATAAGGGCGAGATCGCGTTTGCATCAAAAAAAATTCTCGTTCATCAGCATTATCGACTGAAAAGCTGTCAAAATTAAAGTTTGCCCTATCGCATAGTTTTATTTTTATTGGCAACTGAAGCAAACAACTTGTTTTCTTACAATAATGAGATTTGAGCTTTAAAGATTTAGATTCAAGATGATGATGTATAGCCGGAAGAAAATAATGTTAAAGATGGGAAAAAATATTTCTTGAAAGTCAATTTTCAAAATATTTATTCAAAGACTTGGTAGAACAACCTCAGTGCAGACAGGATCTTTCGATACTTGATACATATTTTTACATTAACAGTTTTCGAGGCTCTCTGAAATGAGTCATTATACTCGAAGCATTTTTCTTATAATATGCAAATATGCACATCATCTTATACGGCTGATTGCGTGTCGGTGAATATGGTAGCATTAATGTCCACGCCGAATTCAGTTGTGCTGAATCATCAGATGTCACGGGTTTTAATGAATTCTACATTTTCACATCATTGTTTTCTGGTTTTTTCAACGAATTTAAAGGTTGTAACCCAAGTCAAAGGCGAAGGATGCAATCAAATGAGTCTAGAAAAGTCAGATCACACGAATTTGAACAAAATTTTTCTTTCACAAGAGTATTTCTCCAGATGAACACGCACTCTTGGGGTTCAGTTTGCTGCGTGCAAAAGTTATATCTTTACAATCGTACCTCGATTCCGTTTTGCATATGCTAATATTTCTAAATCTGAATTGTTATCGAATATTGAGTGCTTTCGTGTTTTTTAACGAATTTGAAGGTTAGTTCATAACTACAGAGTAAGTCTGTATTAAAATCGAAGCAAACCCGGAGAATTTCCAAAGGCTGTGGGTCAAGCTCATAGCTAGTGGCTGAGAGTGGGAATTCATCACGTCATAATCGATATGTTGAAGGCGATTTTTTTGTAGCATTCTGAATTCTTCATGTAACGATATCAGTCTAGTCGTGAGAATGAACATTAATAGAATCTCATATAGTTCCACTATTGTGGATGATCTACTGTGCTTAAGATTGTAGACATTATTCATAATCTATTATACGTCATGAACTATTCATATTTAATAGTTCGTGACGGTGAATTACTTGTCTGCCTCATCCAATATCCCCAATGAGCAAAAGAGCTTCCATCCAACTCTTTGATGTTTGGGCTCCGAAAAACCTTGATCATTACACGTGGTGTTTCTTCTAAAAATATTTCTTTATAAGTACTGACCGAAAATTGTCGACATATGTTCCGCTATATATAAATACCTTCATGAGATTCGATAGGAAAGTCCGTTGCAGTTACTTCCACTGAAGTTAACGTAGGTTCTATCAGTATCAAAAACATCGTCAACGTATAAACATTCGTCCACAACTTCTGTTGAACATCAAATCATCGTGAGACTATTGCCATAAGCGGTAACTTGATAAAATGAGTGTTTTTTTTAATTATGTCTAAGGTCCAACTGGCTAGGTTTGGCACCTTAATATTGGGTCTGGCTGAAGCGCAGACCCTGGATAGAAAGCTGTGAACCAGTTGGACTATAGCAGATTTAATTCATCAATTGATTCAATTAAATATCTACATGAATGAATTTTTTCAGTTATTCAAAAATAAACGTGTTGCTACAGTTCTATTCGATACATTCAAACTTTAAATACAGTAGAAACTTTTCATCAAGGACAGTTTTATTTTTGACACTCGAAATAAAAAAAATGTTCAACTCAGGAAAGTAATGTTGAGTGGTAATCGTAACGTTTTTGATTCTGGCTGTTCCGAGGTAATTATCGAAAAGTCAGTTTACTCACGAATAGTTGCATTGTGCTGATTCACTGTGTTGTTGGTCGGAGAAAGGATGTCATCTGTCTACCAGTAAACTAGATTCGCCTTTTATATATTTCTGGGCTTACTTGATATTTGGAGCGAGACTGTTCTCGATTTCTCATTTTCTACTGGATGATTGATGGTTGAAGAGTATGCAGTTCATTTTCATTCATGCTAAAATTCACATGGTGGACAATAAAAGTATGCTTGTACAGAATATTGATGTGGAATTTGAGTCATATTGATGTAACCCTTACATTCACTATTTGTACTTGGTCAACCTAATATTAAGTCGAATATTGAGTGGAATCAATTCTGATCTCCACAGAGTTGCATGAAATTTACGTTTAATGAATTTGAATTAAATAATAGATTTTTACTTTAAATGAAGAAATAACTTCATTCAGTGAATGGTGAATGACCTGAAGAGAAGATACGCCATCTGTAGTTTAAAATACACCAGAGTTGTAGAAAGACTTAAAAAAAGTAAAAGTCCAAAAAAAGACTTGGAAAAACTATAAAAAGACTTAGAAAGACTAAAAAATTCATAGCGCCGTCAATTTTGATCGAAAAATTCCGAAAAAAATTGAGAATTCATCATTCATTCCGTATTATTCAAAACTGACAAAAATTTTGATTTTTTTCCTTAATTTTACAACCCTATTGTTTTTAACAAACAGAGCTTCAGATTGTCTTTGACAAGACAACGTTCGAGAAAAAATTACAATGTAGACATCAAATTCCAACTGCTAGATGCCCTGAAGAATTTTTTTATTCCTAATCGAGGTATAAATCGGCATCTGCAATAGAAATAAATAGAGAGTCAGACCAAAAAATTCATTACGTGATTGAGCATGACCTTATTTTTCATGAATAATATTCATCAATTAGAACAATGATTATACATAGAATCTACACAGAATATTCCATGAAATATTCCATGCTAACAAATTTTGCACGTGAAGATTGCGAACGTACATGTACTCCTAGAAATACTCAATAATTGTGTCAAACGTTTGCACAACAATGTAATACCAAAAATTAGCTTTCCTATCCTGTAATCTATAGCTTGCGAGAGAATTATTTATATTCATTGCTACATAAAGAGAGGATTTGCTGATGAATAATTCTGAAATGAATTCTAACAGAAATAAACAAAGAACGGAACTCACTGATGGAGCCACACGAGTTTACCATTTTTGTAATGACGCAAATTTTGACCCGTTATTTTTTGGAAGCAATTTTTGACTAGCGCAAACATTCTCAATGAGACAAACTCTTTGACGATGGTTTTTGCCCATTTGTACATATGGCTTGATAGTTTTTTTACGTCTTTATCCTAGGAAAATGGGCTTTTGATTTACATCAAAGTTCTCCGTTGGGTCAATTTGATATTTTTTCGCGATGCGGATGTTAACGACTTCGTCGTAAACGGACTGATCGTAGCGATCCAATCTTTTTTTTTCTTCAACTGAGAATCTCACGTTCAAAATAGTAATTTTATCTTGGACGCTGCAATTTCCGTTGCTCGCGACGATTTCATGCTCAATAAGTAATCTCTTGTATGCACTAACGAATTGCATGCATTTTGGATTAGGGCACCATCCACCTCGAGCAAGAATTGCGCAAAAAAAACAATTTCAAGTGATCTTGGCTGAATTTATACGTCAATAAATATTGGAGCTAAGATCCTGGTTTTTTCACGTGTTCGTCAAAAATTTGCAGCACTGCAATAGCTGCCGAATGCAGGTCCAAGAAACCCTGTTTTCTCCGACTTTGGAACAACATTTTTTTATCGCTAGTCTTTAGTTTGGGAATGTAGGTTAATAGATTGTTCATCCGTAGACGCCACAAGTGCTCATTATTTATGGATAGTGGGGCCTTGTATCCTTCACCAAATGGATTGCGCGAGTTTAAAAAATCAAAAAGAATATCCACTGAACAAATGAATCTAATTGTAGTATCGCAACCTTGAAATTCAGGAAGTTGCAAATCATATGTACAATATTCGAGAGCATCAGCCACGCTTTGACTTAATGTCTGGGCTGCGAAGCACACTTCCATTTTCATTTTATGGTACATAACATGGGCGGCGCGTAATCTGTTTCTTATCCGTAATCCATTGTCATCTTGTAATTTTTGTGAATTTTTCATAAACTTTCATTTAATTTTGTTGCCATCTTCATCAATGAGAACTATCCAGTCTCCGAGTGTATACCGAATTAATTTTAGCATATGACATGCGTCAAATATAATGAAAACTTTTTCATCTATACACGGATGGAGAAAAAACGGCTGAACTTCGTCGCTAGTAAAATTGGAACCAAGAATTTGTGCCATGGCCAATTGTTCGCGAGTACCATCAAAAGTTCGGGAAAGCACCTTCACACCTACTCCATGAAGTTTTGTGAGAGCTGTGGTCACCAAGCTAGCAGAAGCGGAAGATTCAATGGCATCCATCTATCAAAAAGTGAGCTATCGGCAACTTCCAACTGCCATCTAAAGCTACCACCATGAAAACGAGGGCATTTTTCGCTTCCGATAGATTTTCATCTTCTTCAAGGTCAGCCCCGAAGTCGACATAACCGTAAACTTTGCCATTTCTAGCAATCTGCATTCCCTTTTTAATTCCTATTTCATCTAACATGAAAGAGCATACGACAGATTTAGTTTTAGCGCGCGCGTCTTCAACTTTCAGTGCCAGAGCTTCAAAACTTTTTTCAGTAAAACCAGGTTTTCCGTCAATGGAACTGTACCACGCGCGAATGGTAAAAAGTGCAGGCAAAGCGTAGTTGAATTTTTCCCGCAAAAAATTGTACGCTTTCGGTAAATGGAAGTGCAATGTGAGTGCAAAACTACGTGAAGCTGAAGGGTACTGGCTTCGGCAAACAGACTCACCGTTGGCAGCTGCTCTATGCCAAAGTTCCTCGACGCCAACGTCTGGGACAGACTCGAGACAACTCAGGCAATTTTCAGGCACGATTCGTTTTTCACTGAGATCTTTAATGACGTCCTTCAATGATTCTACTCTCCGCTGCAAGCAAATTACTTGCCGCCTCTTCAAGTTCAACTGTCAGTCCTTTATTCCACTTGGTCTCTGAATTCGTCAAATTTCCGTCTCAGAGTCGTAGGGATGACGTCGTGTTTGTGATCGTCATCAACAGACGCTCTTTTCACTGGAGATGGTGTAGAACAAAAAAAAGATCTAGCAGACATTTCATTGTTCGGTGCATTACTTTCTTTATCAGAGCAGGCTATGAAAAAAATAATTTATTTATCTGCTAAGCTGACAAAACGGATAAAAAATTTTGGAAAAAATTTTTGATATCAAAAAACGAGAAGGTCTTGTTACATATAGATTTAAAATAATATTGTCACCTCGAGGTTCCGAAAAGACTTTGAGTAACAGTTACTTTCATGTTTCGAAAAACCATCGGGTTACAGTCACGTCACCTTCAAGTTTTGAAAAACCTTCGGGTATTATGACCGTTAGTTTTCGAAATACGCTCTTCTTACCATGAAAAGAAACCTCCATACCACATATCTTCTTGAAGTTTTTTAGTGGGGCCAACTCTGACCTTGAAATTAGAATGATTTTCGAAGGAACTTGTACCAAAAACATGAAAATGAGATTTTATTATTGAGGTTCGTAAAACTGGACCTCAGAATAATGCATTTTTGATGTACAGAGACTAGTGCAAGGACAAATTTCTTCAGAACTGGAGTATTGGTACGTTCACCTTGAGGTGATTTGAGTTTTTCGAATGAAAAATTGAAGCGTCCCATGGTTCGTACATCGAAAATTGGACACTATTACCCCTTGATTTCGCTATTCTATTCTTGGTGCGGGAACAACCTTTTATTTCTATTCAATATTTTTCTTCTGAATAAAGTTGGAGGTGATTTCAAAGAGAGTATTCATGCTCAAATATGTGACTTGGAATGAAGAATAGGGGCTAGTAGCATTTTGATAAGGGCAAAAGTCGCATAAAACCAAGCGACTTTTGCCCTTATCGGAATGCTACAAGCCATCTTTCTTTATTCCAAGTCACATATATAGTTCCGAAGCTTTTGAAATTGATAGTGCTGGCCGAATCGTTCAACCACTATGAATCTGGTGGTTATTTTTCGGAATAGATAAGCCCGTCGGCTTTAAAATCGAGCACGGTCGTAGCCCTCGATGAAAATGACTCGCGTCTCCTTGAATTCGCCCGCAGTCAAGGTATCAAAAAAGTTAAGAGCAACCCTTAATATTAAGGGTTTACTCTCAATTTCCAAGGTTTTTCCCGACAACTGAGGGTTTAC
>JABFOS010000041.1:0-14920 GCA_022817785.1 Amitus sp. ZL-2020 | reverse complement strand
CACGTTATCAAGCTCATCAACAGCATGATTCGAGGCCGACAGTTCAAAATTGCTATAAATACGATAATCTCGAAGAACACTTATGAAGTCAAAGACGGACTGCAACAAGGTACGATAAATGCTCCAATCCTATTTAACATCCTTACCAAAAATCTATTGGAAACAGGAGTCATAAACAAATGCCCGACAGTCAAAGCAATCGCGTTTGCTGACGACTTTATACTATATGTACATAATCAATCACCGAAAATCATACAATTGGTCTTGCAACATAACTATCATCAACTTTTGCGAAATTACCAAAGTCTAAACCTGAAAACGAACGCGAGTAAGTCAGAGGTTATACTGTTTAGACCCAAAATTAAAGACTGCCCGTACTTTAAGAAATACACAGCAAAAACGGAAATTAAAATCTACGACTTGCATAAAAACCTAATACCCCAGAAAAAAACGGTAAAATACCTCGGTATCCATCTCGATCCAACTCTTGATCTATCGAAACATATTGACATTCAGTTACAAAAAGCGAAGAAAGCCTTTTTTGCGGGCCAAAGATTCTTCCATTCAAAATACATCAGTCCTGAGACAAAGGTCATTTGCTATGCGATGCTGGTACGCTCTATACTAACATACGGATCCCCGATATGGTTTAATATGTCAGCTAACAAAATAGAAGAACTACGTTTATTCGAGCGAAAATGCCTGCGCGTCTGTACAGGAATGAGCAGAAACCCCGAAAGCGGCTATTTGCATTACCATAATAATTTGTACTTATATAAGAAAGCGAATATTCCTAGAATAGACCTATTTATAATTAAATGTATACGAGAATACTTTTCTCAGATAAGAAATGTCACGGACAGCGATATTATTCCATTCTTATATTATCCCAACGATCTTTATTTTGTAAAAACACTACGAACGGGATATATACCACCCGAAGCATTCGTTTACCTTGACTCGAATAATTATATTACCGACCGAAATTATAACCCGACGATATATTACATGCCGCGCAAATATCACGACAAATCGATAGTATTTGAATCTGCGGAATGCTACCACACACGATACTTCCCGTGTAGATATTGCTGTAATATATACATTCCCAACAAATTCAAGGATAACCACAAGCGAGAACGCTTCTGGTGGATCTCCTGACAACATAATAAAGATAAACCATGGTTTTCCCTCCACAGCGCGCCCACACACTTCCCCTTCCTAACCTCCTCATAATCGTTATTCGTTAATTGCCTTGTTGTTAAATTGTTTCATAATTGTTATTCCCGCACCCCACTTCGAACCCTACAGCTTTTCTACGCAGCGCTATGTAAACAACTTACTGAATCACAAGCTCGTTTTTTTCGTTTTTTCTCTAGCGCCTAATATAATAACCTCAAATAAAAAACAAACGGTTACTCGCACACAATAATACCATAGTTAAAAACTACCTTCACATTACTGTATAGATATAAGTGCAAAATGCCAATTCCATCTATGTAATTCTAAGCCACCTTACAAACTAACCTGTGAAAACAATTTACTGTATTTGAAAATATGGTTAATAAACGTCTCAAATCTCAAATCTCACCTGTTTTCTGATACGTGGAGTATTGGGAAACAGGCACGAGAATTTCTTCAAACATTGCGTGCCTATCCTTTCGATTTGAATATCTTCCCTTGAGGTCACATTTTTACGGCAGTCGCTAATAACACGCGAAACGGGTCAATTTCACGGTTCACGGGTATAATTCCCGTAAGAATTTACGTTCGCTAGAACGGTTCACGGGTATTATCACTGGAAAACGGGCATTAATCAAACTCTCGTATCGAGATATCGAGAACATGACCGTTAAATATGAAAACAAACAACTGCGTGATCCGGTAGAGTCTTGTATTCAAAATTATTCGTCAATATGATTTTCTTCTATGAAGATGTTTCAGCCAAAAAAGCTGGACCTTAACTGGCGAAGAGATTTCCGAAATATATATTACAATGACGCGGTCCGAAATATAATGATGCAGTCCTAAATATAATTCCAGACTCCACTTGCCGGTGACGGTACAACTCATGATGAATCAAGATTGTGGGTGTTGAAATTACCCGTGTACTGTGAACCGTTTATGGAAACGGAAATTCGCAGTCACTTCACCCGTGAACGGTGAACCGTTAAAGTGGAACGTTTCTTCTGTGAATATCCCAGAATAGCCAATCCCCATTGACAACAACACTTCGTAAATGTATTGCTATTATCTCACGATACGAGCGAAATAATTGGAAATATTTGATCAAACAGATTTAGGCAAGAGTACATTAATTGTGATCGCCATGATTAGACATTGCCATGATATAGGCTGTGTTGGGGAACCCTAAATGAACACTAATCCAAATGATAAATATCACACGCAGGAAGACAAATTCGCGAGACCAGATTACATAACCGCCCTGAAATATTATAAGTCGTCGGGGCGACAGTGTGTCGCTACAGAACAGATAATAGATATCAATTTACGAAAAAAGGAAACTCCGACAATCGCCCAATTCGCTACATACCAAGGAAATCTAAACACTTCTAAAAAACAATGAATCGAACACATCGTCTTCGAAGACGGATAAAGTAAACGATAGTGTTCTAGGTGAATCCACAGATTGACTGCATTCTTCAAGTACATTGAAATTGTAACTGCATTTGATATTGAAAAATTATTTGCCTATGGGAAGGCCATTACTTTTCTTGATCTCCTCAATGATACGCTACGATACTATTTACTGTACATCCTGAATTTATCCTCACCTACATTCAAGAAAAAGCGTTAGAAGACCGACAAAAGTCCTGTACTATAACGACCGTTTCGACGTAGAAAGTTTTACTTTTTCCCCATAGCATCCCGAGTCGAAATATTTTTAACCTGCCAGCGTTCTCAACGCCCTCAGCTCCATTGTTCTCGGCTCGAAATCGCCAATTGACCATGCTCGATGTGCCCTCAACGTTCTCGCTGAGTACATTGAGAATGCATTGAGGAGGCCAAGATCCATATTCCTGTACTTTTACCATCCTCAACGTTCTCAAGTAAAGAATGAATTTCTAAACGTCCCAAAATGAGGACTTTGAGAACAGAAAGAGGATGCAGTACTTTACTTTGAATGTTGTCAAATGAGCGCGACTTGAAATTTTTTTGTTCGGTAGTAAATCAATTTTTAATTAATTTTTAGCTAATGTTTATTGTATGTACGTCTGTCAATATTTTGAGCAGTCTGGTGAACATATTTTACATAATGATTCATCGCACCTGTGTATAAAAATACATATATATGTATACATATTTGTGTATGTATTTGTGTATGTATATATATATACATATATACATATATACTGCAAGTACAAACAGACTGCAGAAATACTGCTGCACATGGTTTACAGCTAATTTGCTGCAACTTAATATTGACTTAAGTATGCTATCTATAATCAAAAGTTATTCCAACTCCTTATCATTAATTGGGTAAGAAATATATCTCGTTCCGTCGATAAGCATGTGAAAACATACAGTACGAAGACACGTGACTGGGATCGCCATAACATTCTCAGAAATATTACACTTGTACAAGTATATAATGGAGGTGCTAATGCCTTCATCATCTGTCGCTTTGAAAACGGGAGATCCTGCGATTTTTTTGATCAAAGCAAAATGTTTTTCCTCGCATGTACAATTTTGTTCGCAACTACACTCGCTTAAGCCTTTGAAAAAGCAAACAACCAATGCGAGATGATGTTCGTTTTTTTCATTTTGGCATAAGACATAATAAGATTCTGTTTGCAAACAGTTCGTTTTATACATTTCTGAAACATATAGCTTACTGTCTTTAAGTAGTCGAAAGTACAGTTTTGTAGGTTCAATTCGGTAGTTGCTATTGCTTAAAGCGTTAACAATGACAGGCTCCATTGTTTCCTTTATGTCGTTATACGTTCCAACTGTATAACAATTTTCAAAAATACATTCGCAAATTTTAACTTGAATTTTTTTTCGATTACAAAAATTAGAGTACGCCCCAGCAGGCATTTCATTCAAATATCGCTTCATTTTTACAAATTGACAATGACCTCGAATTACTTGGGTATCAATATGTCTCGTACCATGAACTAGTTTTAACAACTGTCCATTGAAATCCTCTAATCGGTAACATGACAGAGCCCAAAGTGGTCCTGTATTTACTACACTATTCGCTAAGTGCAAAAGTAAATGGACATTTATTGAGCAGAATGCTGGGTCATATTTTTCTTCGAACTCTCTGACAAATTTGTGAAGCATTTTGTCTGCTTTCGCGACAACTGACCTTGATATTTTATTTGTATTGAGCATAGCAATGCCAGCAACCAAGAGAAGATAGTGCTCGAAATAGTCTGGTCTCATAACACCACTTAGAACGGGAATTGAATAATAGAAAAACCATAGGCGAAGTTCGGACGCTTTCCAATGGACCAATTCAGAGAGGGGACGAGGCATTCGATGTACAAATTTCGGTGGCTTTATAGAGCACAATCTTCGCGAGACAACATCTATAACTTTATAGAGAGAAAACGTTGAATTTCGATGTTCTACACCAAACCACAGATTCAGCAATTTTTTGACGACCCCGTTATCGACACAATGCATTTTATCTATAGCCGAGCCTAATAAAAAGTCTGGCATAATTTTAGATAAAACAGTTGGACCTTTAACCCCCATTACTGCGTCGCCGATATCTAGCGCATCATTCGCGAATGTTACATTCTCTTCCGAAGTTCTTAAATGCGGTAAAAATTGATGTTCTCTATCACCTTGGTACCGGTAAATTTGCGTGTTCCCGGAATCTGTGGGTACACTCTCAGTTGTTAACAAACACACTGGACAACCATGCATCCCCTGATGGTGGACTAGATTCAAGCAATCTGCTTTTGCTGGTAGATCAGCGGTACCAAATAAAAGGATTCCTCGCACATTGATTAATTGTTCATTGTGAAGTTCGATCGATATTCCTTTCAGAATTTTTTTCAGAGATTTTTTTAGGCAACCTAAAAATAAAGTAAAATCAGGCTTTTCTGGACCGTACCACATTGCCGCGAGAAGCATGTTCTCTCTTTGCATCCTCATGTGGAATGGAAGTTCATTTATGAGAAGGTATATTGGCCACATTGATACTTTTGAAGATTTGAAAACAGGTACTCCGTCTGTATACCAAGTAAATGAGATGTTATTTCGATCTTGGAGAAATCCCTCAGTTAACCAACTGTTGTACAACTTGGAATCATAAATGTCTGCAATTTCATCGGGGGATCGTTGAACATGAAATCTATTTTGCAAATCGTCATAAAAATTCTCTCTTTTGAACATTTCCTTCAACTGATTTAAAAAAGGCACTTCAGCTAAATAGGGATTGTTTTTTTTTTACGGGGTTGGCAAGTTGCACATCTATCTTGTGAACTTTCTAGTTTTCCAAAGCAAGATGCGCAAAAGTAATGTTTTTGAAAGCATGATCGAACCGACAAGGAAAAGTACTTCTTTAACTTGTACAGACTGTTTTGATATAGTTCAATCGGCAGACAATGAAAATTAATCAATGTGATGAGGTCGGATAAGCAGGTTTGAGTGATGTTGTGCATAAGATAAAACGCTAAGATTAAAACCATACTTTCATGTACGGTCATATTAATGCCTTGATATAAAGGCGTACGGAATTCGTCGCCCCTCTCGACACCTCTTTCATCATCATCTTCTTCGTCTTCGTCTTCTTCTTCTTCTTCTTCTTCTTCTTCTTCTTCTTCTTCTTCTTCTTCTTCTTCTGCTTCTTCTTCTCCATCTGCTTCTTCTGTAACTTCTTCTTGCTCTGCTACTTCTTCTCCATCTGCTTCTTCTGTAACTTCTTCTTCCTCTGCTTCTCCTTCTCCATCTGTTTCTTCTGTAACTTCTTCTTGCTCTGCTACTTCTTCTGCAGCTTCTTCTTGCTCTGCTTCTTCTTCTTGACCTTGATCTTCTCCTTCTCTTTCTCCTGAATTTATTCTGTTCTCATGTCCGTCCTCTAAACGAAGATCTGTTCCATCGGAAAAACTAGCATTGTCATCGGCGCCACTTGATCCAACATTGAACGTAATGTTCGATCGTACATCATTTGTTGTTGAATCTGGTTCATTCGGATCGTCACTTGATTCAGTATCACATCTGCAAAAATTTTCAAACAATAAAAAACGCCCTTGATGTAAACGTACCAATAGCCGGACATGCACCAGTAGTGGAACATTGGCTGGCGAGAATATCTATGTATACTGGAAATATAGATATACGTGTCAGCCAATGTCCCACTACTGGTGCATTTTCGGCGACTGGTACGTTTACCATATCCTTTATGTACGGCGCGAGTACGTAATTTACAACAAGGGATGAAGTGATAATTAAAAAATTTACGCTTCTAAAAATTTATGCGAATAAAGCTTCAGTATTTATTGCGCTGTTATTGTTTACATCAAAATATCTATATGTTTTATTATTTGAAATATTATGAAAATGGAACAATATTAGTGACGGAAGATGAATAAAATTTTCATTTCCTATCACTGGTTCAGAGTTGCCGTTTTTGGTAATTACAAATCATTCATTTTTATCGTATTCCTGAAAATATATAATTTTACCGCTTAATCCTTTCCAAGTTTTCCAAAGTTGCTCGCCGTATGCGATATTGACTGTTTGAGTGCAGATCGTTGAAGCGGCGCTTCATTTTCCTTCTTTCAGTTTATTGACAATCAGCGAATCCTGTAAATATTACTCGTTATGAAATTTTTTTGACGTCATATAAGCAAAATGACCAAAAAAATTTTTTTTCCATGAACAATCAATGCATGGCTTATTTTAACTTTAAAATTCACGTTACGCATAAAATTTTATTGTTCAAATTAACAATTGACACTTATGGTAATACAATACTTACGACTTTTTCCCGTATCGAAGAAATGTATTTCAAACACAATTTCAGGTTATGATATTGCCGGGCAAAATGCAACCGTCCTAACTACGAAGTTTGATTTCTAGGAGTTGCGCGATCACTCAGTAACACCAAATTCAACAATTATTTTCATTTTTCACTGAGGATTTATGGCTCTGATTTATAAAATCTGTGAGCATCATAAATAATCGTCTTCAAGTCAGTTTCCTTCTCGTTCTATTACAAATGTGTTGATGTGGTTCTTTCTCTGTTTCTACTACACGTATTCCAGCATGCGCGTGTGTGTGTTGTGCAGTGGTTGGCGCGTTTTGACGTGCGTATGTGTCAATTACATCGAGACGTACCACGACACGTGTTTTGATCGCAGTAAAAATCAATCTTTTTTGCCTTTTATTTATCGTTTGCGGGATATTGCGATCTCACCATGCCTCCCAAGACTTCCCACAAAAAGTTCGCGTTGATATTTTACATCAATTCCGCAAAACGCGACATAGTGGAGTGGACGTGTCTTGTCGGAGGTTGCAAGAAAAAAGACGGATTCTCCTCGGTTTATTGGGAGGATTCTCGAACCCCCAAAAAACGTCACAAGCTCGCTGTAAAGGTCGTCGAATTGAGCGGTAAGAAAAATACTCGTGTCACTCCTAACCTAAAATATTCCTAACCTTGAAATAATTTTCGGAGTCGTTCCCCGCTGTTCTGAAAATCGATTTTGTTTACAATTTCACTTCCCCTAATTCTCCTTCGTATCTCCTTATCTCCTGATTCGAAACTTCTAACACTTAACCTAAAAACTGACTACCAATCTCTAAATTTTTCGATCAAAATTAAATCCACCGTTATTATGTCATTCCTGTTTTTTTAACTCATGCAGTGTTTATAGTGATTTCGTGCTTCATAATCGCAGATTTCAAAGAAGAGCTAGAAAAGATAATCGTTGACGACAAGGGAAACATTTGCGAACAGTCGATACAAATATTTCCAGGATCGGTCATCAAAAATCAGAGCAACAAGAAGAAAGAAGATAAGGAGTTGAAGAAGATCAGAAAAGACGTCAGAACTTCGATCCAAAAGGAAGTTGCAGCCGAACCCTCATTATTCGACAATTACAGCGCTCCTTCGAAACGACAAAAGACCGATAATGAGATGCCAAAAAAACAACTTCCACAATTCCCAGCTGCGGAACTGTCTTCGAAAATGTCGATGCCAAAAAATCTCACATCGACGATCACATCGGGGGCTTTATCCGAGCCAGCGTCATCAGACAATCCAGCTGAAAAAGCCGTGCCTGAAGTGCCTGGTGAAGAACTACGACCTGCTGTCGCTGTTGCGAATAATTGTTTGCCCCTTCATTTTCTTTATCACAGCGAATGTGCGCATTAATAATTCTAGCATTTGAAAAAATGTTAATTGCCAAAACTGAAAATTCAATTTCAAAAAATACAACCCTTTTTTCACAGGCTCACTGGAAGTCGTCGAGTTCATTGAAAATTTGGCAAAAAGTTTGAGAACCAATTACGAAAGCAAACAGAAATTCTGCAGTCAGCTGGGCCTCGCGACTAAACAGGTGGGAGAAACATGCCCAAATGAATATTGCATCAATGGACGATTATCAAATATTTATTTCTGTTTTACTTGTTGCAGATTCCTCAAACATTTTTGGAGGCTGGCGTTTCGAAGGTGAACTTTGAATACATGCCTCTGTAAATAACAAGTAAACGATGAATATTAATTGTGCCCACAGGTTGAGCTTACCAAAGGAAGCGGGATCTACTTCTATGAAAATCTTATTCAACTCCTGGAGATGAGAGGAAAAGGCACGACGCCCGATGGATGCTGGGTCGATTGGAAAGGTATCACAACGGCCTTTTTAGTCGAGGTGTATGGAGCCGATCTTGCAAAATTTACTGCTCGAGGAAACGGCAACGAAAAACTCCCCATCGACGAATCTTTCCGCCGATCTTTGTTTGGTACGACTTTCAGTTTTACAAAATGCATTTTGCTTCTATAGCTCAGTTCCTAATATTGTGTTTTCAATTTCTGATTGCAGCATTCGTCAATTCTCGCTTGAACAAAAAGGTGACTGAGAGGGAGTTTAATGCCCACATCACAAAGGCATGTGGCAACAGAAATAGGACCATTCCAACGAAACCGATTCCACTTAACCCTACAACACAGGAAGACATGACAACATCTGCAGCAGCGAAAGAAAACTCTGGACAAAAAGTGGATCCTCCGGCATCCGCTGGAACTCCAACAAACACCGAAACGCACCACATGGATATGGGAATTGCGACACTGGCTAAGGAAAATCCCGCTCTTGAAGTCGAACGCCAGGTGCTAGCTGAAACTAGCAATCGCGGTGACTATTTTTCACATCCATGGGGCAGTGATAACTGTATTCCTGAAGAACAACAATTTCCTCCATTTAATTTCGGGAACATGTACACAGCTCAACCAAACGACTATTATAATCTGTAATATTCCTAGAACACTCTTGACTCGTCTGCCTCGTGAATCACTCCCAAACATTTGTCTTGTCAAGGGTAGTGTTTTCGTTTGAGAGTTCGAAATTTAAAGGGGAACATGAACATATGAAGAGCAGAATAGAAATCGGGGCTGACCACCACTTTTTTAAAAAATTTTTATTCCAAGATTCAACTTTTTCTCCGAATGATTAATTTTTGAAGTTACAATTTTTGAAGTTTCAACTAAATCAAGATAGAAATCACTGAATGTTTTTTTGTTTCACTGAACAGTTTGTTGATTGTGGGTTAGCCCCTTTTGCGTTTCCGGTCTTCATATGTTTATAATTAAGAAAGAGAAAGCAGATAAAAAAGTGAGTGCAAATATGTCTGCGATTTACGTATTAAAACGACCAGAGTCAATAACAATGCCATACATTTATAAACGAGCGAGATTCTAATGTATGTATTTTTGTAGAAACGAAAATGTTTAAGAGTGCACTTTTAATGATAATTTTGGGATAGCGAATGTGAGAATGTTGATTGGAGATAAGTCAGAGTTTTTTTTAAATTTTTCTTCAGGATAATTTAGGGGTCAATATTAATGAAAACCTTTTTTTAACTCCAATTCAACGTTTTTTAATTAAACTTGAGCATTTAATCTTGTTTCGAGGTTGGTTCATCATTAGAATCAGCTATTTTCAACCTTGATTTGAAATAAGTTACTCGGCAATTGTTCGCTCGCTGGATATTTTTGTCATTGAACATTTCGCTGTATTTTCTTTTGAATAAATTGGATTTCTAAAAATATAATTGCGGTCTAGCCATTTGTATTACTAATTTCAAAATCAATCATCACCAGTTACTGGATCCCTCTAGTAACTGGTGATGATTGATTTGAAAACAATTTTTCGGTCCCTCGCAGTATCCTCATCCTACCCTCAACGTTCTCATCCCCATGAGAACGTTGAGGGTAGGATGAGGATACTGCGAGGGACCGAAAAAGTGTTCTCATTTCATCCTCAATGTACTAAATCAAACATAGGTAGAACGTTGAGCATACGATGAGGATACGCCGAGTCTATTGATTTCATGTGGTGCATTTTTTCTGGAGGCAGCAAAATCGTATGCTGTTGGTATCCTCAACGTTCTCATGTTTATTGAAAAAATATTTCGACTCGGGCACAAGCACGCTCCAGTTTTTTTAAACATAAGGTCTATCCCGTTTTTGCGACGAATTTAAAATCTGTAACCCGAGCCAAAGGCGATGGTTGCAATGCATCGAGTCCAAAGAATTGATATAGCACGAATTCGGAACAATGATTCCTTAACAATGTATAAAATGCATGTCGAAGCCGTGTATTTCTGCCATGCTTGGTGAAGATATTTTTCGTTTCTAACTAACGTCAAATCTTATTTTATTTTTATACTTTGAACACGCAAAACGAGGTTAACCTTCCTTTGTTTCATTTCATCAGGTTCTTTGTATTAGGACGGAAGCGTGGAAATAATCAATTACTCTGTCATTTCATTCAATTGGTTTCAACTTTTTCATACCTCAAGCCCAGATGCTGCACTTTCCTTACAGAGGGTGTGTAAAAGGAACATGTTCATCAGGGAGGGAAAAGCGGGCACTTCCTCCCGACGCGTCTTTCAACTCAGGCATTCCCTCTGTTCATCCTACATGGGGGAACTGCTACGGAATTTCCATTGAGCCTACCAACTTCACCGCTCGTCGCTTCTGAACGCGAGATCTTTGACTCGGGACCGTTCTCGCACAGCTCTTAAGCTGCTCTTTCTTAACAGGCGTTGGATTCTTTAGCTCGTCCGGTTTCATTCGCGGCGAGGATGAAGACCGAAATAACAAGGTCTTCGATGTGGTACAATTTTTTCAAAAAATGAACTGCAGAAAGAGTAGGTTTTATCAGGCCCTCCACCGAGCAGCATGTGTTTTTGTTTGCATACAGGAACACACGTTCTGCCTATGTGAACATATTTGAGATTAAGTGCAATCGGGAATTTGCATGATCTCCAAGAAGAAGTTTAATGAACAGTGGAATGTTGCTCGCCGTAATAACAATTTTTTACGACCCTTAAACCTTCGTGGAATCCAGAATCATTTTTCGAAGTTTATATTATTTGAATCTTTCGGAAACGTTCTGGAAATGCCTGAAGGTGTACGATTGTACTTCGAGACGTCACATCGTTAACAACACGGCCTCATTCTAACGCTACAGGACATATAAGTTGACGAAATGTCTGAAATATCAATTTATAAATGATGTTACGTTCCGGAGTGTAGAAATGAAACCATGAAAATGCCTGAAAAAATTTTCGTGACCGTCCTATTTATTATGGACATCAGAGAAAAGTTGTTCGAAAAGGCAAAACGGCATAATAAGCCTGGACGATCGAATTTTTTTCGTTTCGAAGACCATTTAAATGATAATACTGTGAACGATATTGTTAAGTCAACACTCGTAATTGAGTTCATTTGTTAATCATGATTGTTAATCGGAGTTTTTGAATGTCCAAAGTACATTACCTCTAAGTTCTAGCGCATTGAAAATACTTGTGACCGACAATAAATATCGTCGATCACATGGTATTCCCGAATCATGAAAATATAAAACTTGGAAAGGTTCGTAGAATCTGCTTTTACGGAACCAGGTTCGCATTTCACAAGCATTTTACGAATAACACCACCAAAACAAAGTCCTTCGTGTGTGATAAGAGTATGCGGATAGTGCCCTATAACGAAATGAGGTCACGAATCGAACCACTACTCGACCGTAAAATGAGCACGTTTCAATCGTTAAAAAACTCTTTCTTATTATTTAAGTATGATATCGTTGGAAAATATCTCAAGTAGAATTGTAACTATTTTGTTTGTCGTGTAAAGTTTGTATTAGAATAAAAAAACGTAACTTCGATCAAAATGCTGGTTTCCAATCGTTGCTTAACAATTTTGCAACGTTTTGATAGGGAGTCATCCTAATTATCCAAAACAATACTTTATTTTTTATTTATGATGATTTCTGTTGTAGGTAACAGCAGATTTTGAGAAAAAACCTTCACGGATAACGGAGAGTGGACGCGGTCAACGTGCAATGGTTCGACTTTCTTGTGTAATTGTGGGCGACTTTTCACTGGCAAACAGAAATAGCAGTTACGTCGTTATTTAGAACAGATCAGTTTCAAGGGGTGAACAGTCAAAGAATTCCAAACTGATTGAACTCTACATTTCCGACAAAGTATGGGAATTCTTTTACCACATTATTCCGCAATATAACAGATGATGGGGAAAAGTAGGGATGACGAGTTTTATCAGTCTTTTGTTGTCATAACAAGTTACTTATTGTAATTAACAATCGGGGACTAGCCTTTATCTGTGTGATATGTGACCTCTTTCAAGAAAGTAGTGCGTAGTATCAACGAAAAAAAATTGCATGTTTAAAACATGAATTGGTAATGTTGAGATGAAACGTTTACGTGACAAAGAAAAAAGATTCGTTACTCGTATTTTTACAACGCAAATAGCCTGTGCCACGTTCACAATTTATTATGTGTTCAAGGCATGCTAAGGTACGAAGAATCAGTGTCACTTCGCGTAGGTGTCTGTTCAAAAAGGCATATTACCGTGAGAGCTACAAAATTGCTGCGTAACTGTTGGTAAGAAACCTATTCTTTAGAATAAGTAGGATCCCTTTTTTCATTGTCATGTACTTTTTGAATAAAACAATAATGCGACATTCCTTGCGTTTCTACTGAATATTTATCAAGCTGCGAGAAGCTTGATTAGATGTCTTACCTCGTTCCGAAAAATTAACTTCATTGTTATAACGAAACGCTTCAACAATAACATCTCATTTCTGTAAGCGTCTACTACGTATGACGTTGGCCGATATAATTTATGTAAATCGAATATTGCTTTCGGGGGCCGTTGTACGCAGTGTGGAATTCGAAGAAAAAAATATCATTCACAGTATACAACGTTTCGGCGTTCAACATTTACTCCCGTTAGCTGTACACGTAATTGTCTTTTCACATTCTCTAAAAATGTCTATAGAATACGATGCAATATATTTCCTGGTAGAAGCATGTTTTTCGTTTGAAAAAAAATTCCTTGTTTAAAATGTCGTGACGCATAGTCATATTTCCACATTCAGGTGCAGGAAAGATTTCTTAGAGGCCTCTTATCTGGAATACGTGTGCACGTTGCGGTTTCAAGGTCCGATGCAGGCATTCCAGCTCCGAAAACCTTACACGTATGAACTTTTCTTTGGTCTCGATTAGAGAAGCTTCCCTTCTTTTGATGTCGGTTTGTCTACGATTTGCTCGTACAACTCTTTTGACGGCCTGCAAATCATCCGAGATAATTGGTTGACATTTTTCACCCACCCAATGACGGGAGCAACCGTGGCATCCCATTGTAACCATTGGATCATCCAGACTTGGTCACAGTACAGTTGCCAGTTAAAGTGAGGAATCAACACTACATCAGCCGCCATATGGACGGTTGGTCGTCTGACAACGCAAACGCAGCAGATGACTGCTTTCTACAGATCCAATCGAACATTTCCAATGCAATGTATCGATCTTTAAATGTGACATTGTCTTCGGCGTCCTGTGCAATTTTTTTTACGTGGATGTCATCGATGGTAAATGTAGCACGATATGCCATGATACCCAAGAAGTATTGCGTTTTTCGGAAGAAAGGCGTAGGCGTCGAAGAAAAATGGGTAGGTGTCATCCGAAAGTTGTCAATTGAGTATTGCAATGTATTAGTAATAGTAGACGTACAAAATTCCTCCACACGACGATTTCGAAGTGACTGCGCCTCGAAATATCCTCGCGGTCTTAACTGTCGCTTGCAGTCAATGTCGTATGCAATGTATGATTTTATGTCTCATTTTTCCAGTCATTCCTTGAGCATACAGCAATGGTCGTTATCCCGTTTGAACGTTATCTCATTTGGCCAACGTTCAAACTTTACGGGATTGGAAGGTAGTGCAAATGCCGGATTAGATGAGCCGCAAAGTGTATCCGATCGGGTTTCGCCATATGTAGGAGTTACGTATTTCGAATACAGATGTAACATGCTCGCTCCAGAGTCATATATCGCTTGTATTATAGAAAAGCAATAATTTTTTTCTATACCCGCCTCTATGAGCACAGCTGTGTACTACTTCGATCTTCAATTGAGACAGCTTTTCGGCAGAAAATGCTAACGACAGAAGAATTGATATTTCCATGTTATCTCTGAATCATTGCAAGGGCCGTTTCAACGACCTCCGAACAAGCACTGTGTAACTATAATTCCGCCTTTTCCGCAAGCAATAAAACCACAGACGGCAATTATTGGATGATAGGACATTGGTTGTTAGACTTAGTCGATTCAACGCCTAAATTGTGGAGGCGATTTGGTTTTACACTTCCAAGACAGTATAAAACAGCAGTTGAAATCCAGGAACGCGGTAGGCAC
>JABFOS010000040.1:0-15489 GCA_022817785.1 Amitus sp. ZL-2020 | reverse complement strand
AAATATATTTTTTAAATATTAATAATAGTTAATAATAAAAAAATTTTTAAATAAAATAATAAATAATTATAATATTTATTATGTATATTAATAAATAATTTCATTTAATTAAATTATTTATATTAAAATAAATTATATCTAATAAATAATTTATTACCAAAAATATCAAAAATTTTTATGCAAAATACACTAAAATATAATAAAAAAATTATTTATTTTAATAATAATATTTTCAATTTTATTATCAATATCTAGAAATAATTTAATAATATTATGAATAAGTCTAGAAATTAATATAATTAGATTTATCCCCTTAATAATTAATAAATTTAATTATAAAATTAACACAATATTATACCTAAAATACTTTATAATTCAAAGAGTAGCATCAATACTATTTTTTTTTATTAATTTAATAATTATATTAAAAATTAATATTAAAATAAACTATTTAATTAATTTTATTATAATAAATTCAATAATATTAAAACTAGGATTACCCCCCTATCATTTTTGATACATCAAGTTAATAAAATCGATAACTTGGTTAATATGTATCATCCTATCTATTATTCAAAAAATTATTCCAATATTAATCATTATAAAATTTATAAATTTTCAATATACAATTATATTAATTATTATCTTATCTTCTACTATTAGAGTAATTATAGGATTAAAACAAACCTTAATAAAATTAATTATAGCTTATTCTTCTATCAATCATTTAAGATGAATATTAATATTATTAATAATTAACGAAATTTTTATAATTAAATACTTCTTAATTTATAGAATTATCTCAACTAAATTAATAATAATTTTTAAAATTATAAATATTAATTCAATTAAAGATATTTACCAATTAAAATTAAATAAATTTAGAAAAATAATTACTATAATAAATATTTTATCTTTAGGAAGATTACCCCCTTTAATAGGATTTTTAATAAAATGATACAGTTTAATTTATATTATATCAATAAACAAATTTATTTCATTAACAATAATCATATTATTAATTAATTCCAGTTTTACACTAATTTACTATTTAAATTTAATTACACCAATAATATTTATTTATAATAAAATTAATAAATTAATTAACTTTAATAAAATAAATATAAAAATTTTTATTATAAACATATCATTTACATCAATTCATATAATATTATATAATAGAATTATTTAAAACTTTAAGTTATCTAAACTAATAATCTTCAAAATTATATATATAAATCTAATTTTATAAGTTTTATTTTATAAAAACTTTAGATTTAAAAAATTAATAATTGAAATTATAAAAATAATTGAAATTATAAGTTTTATTTTATAAAAACTTTAAATTTAAAAAATTAATAATTGAAATTATAAAAATAATTGAAATTATAAAAATAATTGAAATTATAAGTTTTATTTTATTAAAAACTTTAGATTTAAAAAATTAATAATTGAAATTATAAAAATAATTGAAATTATAAGTTTTATTTTATAAAAACTTTAGATTTAAAAAATTAATAATTGAAATTATAAAAATAATTGAAATTATAAGTTTTATTTTATTAAAAACTTTAGATTTAAAAAATTAATAATTGAAATTATAAAAATAATTGAAATTATAAGTTTTATTTTATAAAAACTTTAGATTTAAAAAATTAATAATTAAAATTAATTATAAGTTTTACAAAAATAATTTAATTCTTTAAATTTGCAATTTAATATTTTAAATAAACTATAAAACTTTCTTTATAGTAGTAAGATTATTAAAATCTATAAATAAACTTACAATTTATTACTTTTAATCAGACACACTACTTATGAAAAATTTTAATAAATGAATACTATCAACTAATCATAAAGATATCGGAACCCTATACTTTTTATTTGGAATTTGATCAGGGATACTAGGAACAAGATTAAGAGTGATTATTCGGTTAGAATTAAGATCCCCTGGTAGATTAATTAATAATGATCAAATTTATAACGCTATCGTAACTTCCCATGCATTTGTTATAATTTTTTTTATAGTTATACCTTTATTGTTAGGGGGATTTGGTAACTGACTAATCCCTTTAATAATATCAGCCCCTGATATAGCATTCCCCCGTTTAAATAATATAAGATTTTGATTACTAATCCCTTCAATAATTTTAATAATTTATAGAAGAATTTTTGGAATAGGGACAGGGACAGGATGAACAGTCTACCCCCCCTTATCTCTACTCCCTAATCCTTCAATTGATTTAAGAATTTTTTCCTTACACTTAGCGGGAGTATCCTCAATTTTAGGATCAATTAATTTTATTTGTACAATTCTAAATATATACCCTACAAATATAAAAATAGAAAAATATCCCCTATTTGTTTGATCTATTTTTATTACAACAATTTTACTTTTATTATCTTTACCTGTATTAGCAGGAGCTATCACTATATTATTAACAGATCGTAATTTAAATACATCATTCTTTGACCCAGCAGGAGGGGGAGACCCTATTTTATACCAACACTTATTTTGATTTTTTGGCCATCCTGAAGTATATATTTTAATTTTACCTGGATTTGGAATTATATCCCACATAATTTGTAACGAAAGAGGAAAAAATAGAGCATTTGGAATTTTAGGAATAATTTATGCAATAATATCTATTGGATTTTTAGGATTTATTGTTTGAGCCCATCATATATTTACTGTAGGTATAGATGTGGATACCCGTGCATACTTTACTTCAGCAACCATAATTATTGCTATTCCAACTGGGATTAAAGTTTTTAGATGACTAGCCACCCTAAATGGAACAAAATTAAACTCTACCCCCACTATAATATGAATTATTGGATTTATTTTCTTATTTACTTTAGGAGGCCTAACAGGAATTATATTATCCAACTCATCTATTGATATTATTTTGCATGATACTTACTATGTGGTAGCTCATTTTCACTATGTTCTATCAATAGGAGCAGTATTTGCTATTATAGGAGGATTTATTTATTGATTCCCTTTACTAACTGGAATAGTAATTAATCCTAAATGATTAAAAATTCAATTTATCACTATATTTATAGGAGTCAATTTAACTTTTTTCCCACAACATTTCTTGGGCCTTAGAGGGATGCCTCGACGATACTCTGACTACCCCGATTTTTATTTAACATGAAATATACTATCTTCAATTGGATCTATATTATCTACTATTAGAGTATTGTTAATAATAATAATCCTATGAGAAACTATTATTTCTCAACGTAAATTAATCTATACCTCACAATCTAATCATTTTATTGAATGAATACAGAACTACCCACCCCAACTCCATTCATATAAAGAAATAAGAATTTTAACTTTAAAATAAAATCTTAATATGACAGAAATATTGTAATAAATTTAAACTTTATCTAAAATATATATAATATATATTTATTAAGAAAAAAGTTAATTTAAAAAAAATTTTAATTTGTCAAATTAAACTTATTTAATTTATTAAATACTTTTTATAAAATTTAAATAATTTATAATAAATTAAATTTATAAAAATTTTAAAAATTTATTTAAAATAACTACATGAATAAAAATTAACTTATTAGACTCTACATCCCCTTTAATATTATCAATAACCTTTTTTTATGAATATAGTATTACTTTCATTTTAATAATTATGTCAATAATTTTTTATATAATTATATTTTTAACTATAAACAAATTTTACTCAAATAAAATTTATGAAAATCAAATAATCGAAATAATCTGAACTATTGCCCCTACAATTATTTTAATTTTTTTAGCTATCCCATCATTAAAAATTTTATACTTATCCGAAGAAATTAACTCCCCAAATTTAACTATTAAAACTATTGGGAATCAATGATACTGATCATACGAATATGGAGAATTTAACAGAATTAATTTTGATTCTTTTATAAAACCAAGAATTAATACTGAAAGATTCCGATTACTAGAAGTTGACAACAATATTATTGCCCCCAATAATTCAATAATCCGGTTTATTACTACGTCTAATGATGTAATCCATTCCTTTGCCTTACCATCTATAGCAGTTAAAGTTGATGCAGTCCCAGGCCGATTAAATCAAACCTCTACGTGATTAATAATAACAGGAATCTTTTACGGGCAATGCTCAGAAATTTGTGGTATAAACCATAGATTCATACCTATTGTGTTAGAAGTTTCCTCGCTAAATAATTTTTTAAAATGAACTAATAAATTTTAAATTAAATATTAAGTAACTTAAAATTAAAGTAATGATTTTTTAAATCACTAATGATAAATGATTGTCCTTAATTAAATCCCTCAAATAATACCTTTAAATTGAATAATATTAATATTATTTTTTTCAACTTTAATTTACATTATAATAACAATTTTTTTCTTTTTTTATCTTTCATCTATTAATAATCTAATAAAATTTAATTTAATAAATAAATTTAATTTAAGATGATAAATATTTTTTCTATTTTTGACCCTATAACAACTTCCTCTTTACCATTAAATTGAATTTCTACTATTTTATTTATTACTTTATCCCCCCATTTATATTGAACATTACCTAATCGATGAAATATAACATGATTCAATTTAATTAAATATTTAATTAGAGAACTTAAAATTATCTTATTTGATAAGTCATACTTACTAAATTTTATTTGTATTTTTTGCATAATTATAATTATTAATTTTATAGGACTTTTTTCATATATTTTTACTAGATCAAGACATTTAGTTATAAGTCTATCTATTGCACTACCTATATGACTAGGATTCATAATTATTGGATGAATTTTTAACAGTAAACATATATTCACACATCAACTCCCAGTGGGAACACCTAAAACTTTAATACCATTTATAGTAATAATTGAATTAATCAGAAATTTAATCCGCCCAATTGCCTTAGGAGTTCGATTAATGGCTAATATAATCGCAGGCCATCTTTTATTAACTCTTTTAAGAAGGAACGGCCCTATAATCAGTTTTTTTTCTTCAATTTTATTAATTAGTACACAAACAATTTTAATAATTTTAGAAATAAGAGTATCTTTTATTCAAGCCTATGTATTCACAGTTTTACTAGCCCTATACTCAATAGAAACTAAATAAATCACGAATAAAAAATAAATCTGAAAAATTTAAGCCACCCATTTCATTTAGTTACATTAAGGCCATGACCTATCCTAACTTCCTTAAGATTAATAAATTTAACTTTAAGAACTATTTCAATATTTAATTTTTACTTTATAGATATAATAATTATAAGAATAATATTAACAATTATTTGTAGGTTTCAATGATGACGTGACATCATTCGAGAAAGAACTTACCAAGGATTCCATACTAATAAAGTAATCACTCACATAAAAATAGGAATAATATTATTTATTGTATCAGAAATCTTTTTTTTTATTTCATTTTTTTGAGCATTTTTCCATATAATATTATCCCCAAGAATTGAGATCGGAAGAATTTGACCCCCTAAAGGAGTTTATACATTTAATCCATTTAATATCCCTTTATTAAACAGAATAATCCTATTATCCTCAGGATCATTTATTACATGATCCCACCACTCTATTATAAAAAATAATTTTTTCCAAGCTAGACTTAGAATAACAATCACAATTTTTTTAGGATTAATTTTTACTATATTTCAATTTATTGAATACAATAACTCTCTTTACTCAATTAATGACTCCATTTATGGAAGAACTTTTTTTATAACTACTGGATTCCATGGAATCCATGTTATTATTGGAACAATTTTTATTTGAATCTCTTTAAACCGACTTTTAGCCATACATTTCTCTAATATTCATTTATTTGGAATTGAAGCTAGATTATGATATTGACACTTTGTAGATGTAGTATGATTATTCTTATATACTTTTATATACTGATGACCATATTAATAAATCTTTTATAATTATATAATATAAAAATTATATTTAACTTCCAATTAAAAAATTTAAAAATATTTTAATATAATTAAATTAAAATAAATTTATATAGTTTAATTTAAAACCTTATATTTTCAATATAAAAATAATTTAAATATAATTTATAAATTTTAAGGAAATTAATTAAAAAATAATATTTAAGTTGCAATTAAAAATTAATGTTATCATTATTTCTTAGAGATAAAAAAGATGAACTTCTAATTCATAAATTAATAATTAAATATTATTATTATTTCTTAAAATAATTTAAATTATTTTAAATTATTAATTTAATATTTTGATCAATTCTAATTTTATTGATTTCACTTATTTTACTTATAATTAACTTTTTATTAATAAAAAAATATTTTAAAATACGAGAAAAAAATAATCCATTTGAGTGTGGATTCTCCCCTATTAGATTAATACGACTCCCATTTTCACTTCAATTCTTTTTTATCACAATCCTTTTTTTAATTTTTGATGTAGAAATGACTCTAATTTTTCCATTTATCAAAAATTTTTATATTAATATAAATTATTGAATTTTCAATTCAATAATAATTTTTTTTTTACTATTAATAGGCCTATTTATTGAATGATTAAATAACTTTATCATATGATTTAAATAACTAAATTAATAGAAGCCAAAAAGAGGTAAATTATTGTTAATAATTTTAATGAAAATATTATTTTCCTGTTAAAATAAAATTAAATATTAATTTCGACTTAATTTAGGATAATAAATTTTATCATTTTATAATAAATTAATTAACTTAAAATAAAGTGTATATTTTGAAAATATATTATAGAAATTTAATTTCTATTAATTTTTATTCAAAAATAATAAAATATTATCATAATATTTTCAATATTATATTTTAAAAATTAAACTATCTAAATAAATTTAATAAATGATTATTAATATAAAAAATATATATAAGAAAACTACAATATTAAATTTATTTACATAATAATTAAATATATTTAATGTCAAATATAAAAATTCATTAGAATAAAAATTAATTCACCCCTTTTCTATAATTATATAATAATAATAATTCATATTAAAAAAATAATAAAAATTTTCAAATAAAAAAACTAACCCACATAATTTTCTATAAAAATTATATATATAATAAATAATTATAATTTTATATATTAATAATATAAATAAATTAATTAATACTCCCATAATTACCCCTATAATAAATATTAAATTTACTATTAATTTTAACCCAACCCTCAAATAAACTAAAGAAATAGAAGAATAAAAAAAATTCCTAAAAATTACCCCCCCAAAAATAGAAAATAAAAATAATATTAATATTGAATAATTTATTAATAAATTATCTATTATATTTAAGCAACTTAAATAATTATTAGACTTAAAATTTAAATAATATAATAACCGAAAAGTATAAGTAACTGTAAGTCCAATAGATAAATAAAATCCCATTATTAAAAAAATTATTTTATTTATTAATAAAGTTATCTCTAAAATTAAATCTTTTGAGTAAAACCCTGATATAAAAGGATACCCACATAAAGCTAAATTAGAACAATTAAAATAACTTAAAGTTAAAAAAAATCTATAATTTAACCCCCCCAAATAACGAATATCTTGACTATCTAGTATTCTATGTAAAATAACCCCTACACATATAAATAATAATGATTTAAACAATGCATGAATAATCAAATGAAAAAATCTTAACATCTTCAAAGTTAAACATAAAGTTATTATTATTAACCCCAACTGTCTTAAAGTTGATAACGCAATAATTTTTTTAAAATCATTTTCTATACATGCAACAATACCAGATATAAATATAGTTATAAACCCTATAAACAATAAAATTTTTATAAATAAAAAATTAATTAATAAAATTTTTAAAAACCGTATTATCAAATAAATACCTGCAGTAACTAAAGTAGATGAATGAACTAAAGAAGAAATAGGAGTAGGGGCAGCTATTGCCGCAGGGAGTCATGACGAAAAAGGAATTTGAGCTCTTTTAGTAATAAAACAAATAATTATAAATAAAATTAAAATATAATTAATAAATGTAAAAAATAAGTAATTTCAAGATCCAAATATCCTAAATAACCCAATAGAAATTAATAACCCAATATCTCCTAATCGATTAGTAATAATTGTTAATATACCAGCATTATAAGAATTCCAACTATTATAATAAACTACTAAACAATAAGAAATTAAACCTAACCCATCCCATCCTAATAAAATAAATAATAAATTTTGCCCAACAATTATAAATAATATTGACAAAATAAACAAAAATAATAATAACAAAAATCGAATTTTAAATAAGTCTATTAACATATATTCAATTGAATAAAATAAAATTATTGAAGAAATAAATATAACAATAATTATAAAAATTAATCTTTTATAATCTAAATATAAAATTAATGAACATTTTATAGAATTAAAATTATATAAATAAAATTCAAAAAAAATTTTTAAATTAAATATAAAAAAATTAAATAATAAAATAACTAAAACCCCCAATAAAATTAAAAATAAAATTCCAAAATTTATAAATATATATATATAAATAATTTAAAATTAACTCTTAATTTCTTTGACCCCACATATCAAAATTTTTAATAAACTATTCAAATTTAAAAAAATAAATAAATATTTCAGATTATAAAATTTATAGGAATGAAATGAAAAAATATCAATAAATACTCATCAACGGAATTAACCCAATAATTATTTATCACCATGGGCACCCCATGTTGAGTAATTCTATAAATATAAATTCTATAAATTCTCCTAAATAAAGAAACTAAAAATAATAAAATTAATAAATTTAAATTAATTTTAACAACTCTTAAAATTAATATTACCTCAGAAACTAAATTTAAAGAAGGGGGAGCTGCTATATTTATAACTCTAAAAGAAAACCAAAATAAAGATATATTAGGAAAATAATTAATTAACCCCCTATTAAAAATAACCCTTCGCCTATTAATTCGTTTATACCTAAAATTTAATAAACAGAATAATCCTGATGAGCATAACCCATGCCCAATTATTATCATAATTATACCTATTAAACCTCAACAATAATAATATCCCCTTCCACATAATATCAACCTTATATGAACAACTGAAGAATAAGCAATTAATATTTTTAAATCAATTTGGAGTAAACAAATTAAAGAAATAATAATAGCCCCAATAAAAGAAAAAATAATTAAAAATAAATTAAATTTTATACATAAATTTATTAAAATATAAAAAACACGAAATACCCCATAACCCCCTATTTTTAATAAAACCCCAGCTAAAACTATTGACCCAAAAATTGGAGCTTCAACATGTGCTTTTGGAAGTCATAAATGAATGAAATAAACAGGCAATTTAACTAAAAAAATTATTAATATTATTAAATAAAAATAAAAATTATAGCTTAAATAAAACTTATATAAAAATATAATAAAAAAATTAATTCTAGAATTATCATTTCATAAGTTTATTAATATAAATAAGAAAGGCAATGAAAAAAATAAAGTATAAATAATTAAATACAAAACTGCTATTAACCGCTCAGGTTGCCCCCCCCAACCTAAAATTATTAAAATAATAGGAATTAACCTAACCTCAAAAAATAAATAAAACCTTATTATATTTAAAGATAAAAATAATAATAATAAACTTAATAATATAACACCAGACACTATAATATAATAATTTATATAAAATATATTTATTGAAGACAAATATATCAATCTAATAACCCAAAAAATTAATAAAATTAAAAAAAAAGAAATATTATCTAAAGAATAATCCCCATAAGAATTTACCCAATTAAATAAGCCTCTCACATTTATATTAAAAAACATAAATATAAATATTATAATAAAAATTAAATTTTGACAAAAAAATATTAAAATAAACTTATTTAAGAAAATAAACCCCACTATTACCCTAATTATCAAATAAATTAACTCAACCATAAACTACCATAAAAATAAATTTATAAATTTCATATAATCCCCCCCAGTTATCCGGACTAATATAACCATTAACCTTAACCCTAAAACAGCTTCGCATACAGAAAAAATTATAAAATATAAAACTAAATAATAATTTAACCTATTAAATACCAAAAAATAATTTAATAGTCATAAATTAATTAACATTAATATTTCTATAATTATTAAAAAAATTATAATATGCTTAAAAAAAAAAAATAAATAAATAATTATTATAATAAATATATATATATAAAAATATAACTCAATAAGTTATATAGTTTAAAAAAAACATTAATTTTGTAAATTAGTAATATAAATTTATTATTATAACTAATCAAAAAAAAATTATCACAATTCGTCTTTAATCTCCAAAATTAAAATTTTTTATTAAACTACATTTTGATAAATAAAAAATATATTATTATTTCATATATTATTTTAATCAATTTAATTAATTTAATAATAAATAATTATATAAACTTAAATATAATAATAATACTAATAATTATTTCTTTTATTATAAATTATTATTTTATACACCCCCTAAATATAAATATTATAGTTTTTTTAATAACTTTAATAACCTCTTTAAGAATAGCTATTCATAAAATATCCTCATGATATTCTTTTATAATTTTTTTAATTATAATTAGAGGACTAATAGTATTATTTATATATTTTATAAATTTTTGTATTAATGAAATAAGAAATTTTAATAACTACAAAAATCTCAATAACAAAATTATTATAAAAATATGTTTATCAATTTTATTTACTATATTAACTTTTAAAAGACTATATAGGAATCAAAACTTAATTAACAAAAATTATATAAATACAAATGAAATTAATTACTTATTAAATATATTTAATGAAAAATCTATTAATTATTTAAATTTAAAAATTAATTATACCCAATCAATCTATTTAATTTTATTTTTAATAATTATAATATTCAGAGTATCATTCATTTGTATAACAAAAAAAATTTCCATCCGACAAATAAAATAATATGAAAAATTTTTTAAAAAATAACACTATTATAAAAATTATTTATAATTCATTAGTAGTCCTCCCCACCCCTATAAATATTAATTTATGATGAAACTTTGGATCAATATTAGGATTATGTCTAATAATCCAAATTATAACAGGATTAATATTATCCATACATTATTGTGCTAATATTGAAGAAGCTTTTAATACAATCCTACATATAAATAACAATGTAAATTATGGATGAATTATACATTTTATTCATATAAACGGAGCCTCAATTTTTTTTATATGCATATATGCACATATTGGACGTGGTTTATATTACAATTCATTTTTTTTTAAAAATACCTGAACTATAGGAGTAATCCTTTTACTTACTTTAATAATAACAGCATTTATAGGATATGTATTACCATGAGGACAAATATCTTTTTGAGGGGCCACAGTTATTACTAACCTAATGTCAGCAATTCCTTTTATTGGAAATGACATTGTTCAATGAATCTGAGGAGGATTCTCCGTTAATAATGCTACTTTAAATCGATTTTTTACTTTCCATTTTATTTTACCTTTTATACTAATAATATTAGTTATTACTCATTTAGTATTCCTACATGAAACTGGGTCTAATAATCCCTTAGGGACTAATAGAAACTTTTACAAAATTTCTTTCCATAATTATTTTACTATTAAAGATTTAATAACAATAATTTTAATAATAATAATTTTAATAATAATTTGCTCTATTTGCCCCTATATTTTAAATGACCCTGAAAATTTTAACCCAGCTAACCCGATAATTACCCCTATCCACATTCAACCTGAATGATATTTTTTATTTGCTTATGCAATTTTACGATCAATCCCTAATAAAATAGGAGGAGTATTAGCCTTAATTATATCAATCGCAATTTTATTAATTATACCTTTTTATAATATAAATAAAATTCAATCAAATAAATTTTACCCAATAAATAAAATATATTATTGATATTTTATCAATATATTTTTAACCCTAACATGAATAGGAAGAATACCCATTGAACACCCTTTTGTAGTAATTAGACAATTATACACTATTACATACTTTGTGTATTTTTTAACTAACCCATTAATTTATAAAAAATGAGATAAAAATTTTATATAAAATTTTATAAAATTATTTAAATTAATAAATTAAATAATTATATACTTAAAAGAAAAAAATAAAAATAAATAATTTAATGAATTAGGTAAAAACACTAATCATACTATGTATATTAAATTATCATAACGAATACGAGGTAAAACCCCACGAATTCAAATTACAAAAAAGATTATTAATATTCAAAAAAAATAAAATATTATAAATAAAAAATTTAATAAAGAAAAAATTATTATTAAAAAAATAATATTACTATACTCCCCTAAAAAAATTAAAGCAAAACCTCCTCTTATATACTCCACATTAAACCCAGAAACTAATTCAGACTCCCCTTCTACCAAATCAAAAGGAGTACGATTTAATTCAGCTAATATACTTAATAACAATATAAAAAAAACCCCTAATCTTAATATTAATATAAACATATATTTTTGATAGTATATAAAATATATAAAATTAAATTTCTCAATTAAAATTAATACCCTAATAAATAATAAAATCAACCTAATTTCATAAGAAATAGTTTGAGCAATCCCCCGCAAGGACCCTAACCTTGAATAAATAGAATTAGAAGCCCAACCTATAATTATAACAGGATAAACATTTAATCTTAACATACAAAAAAATAATAAAACCCCTAACCTTAACCTATACAAATTAAAAAAATAAGGAAATAAACTCCATAATAATAAAGAAATAAAAAAAATAAAAATAGGACAAAAATAATAATAAAATAAATTTATTTTATTAAAAAACATACTTTCATTAGTTAATAACTTAATACCATCAGAAAATGGTTGTAAAACTCCTATAAACCCAACCTTATTGGGACCTTTACGAAACTGTATATACCTTAACAATTTACGCTCTAATAATGTTAAATAAGCAATAGAGACTAAAACTAAAACAATTAAAAATAATAAATTAATAAAAAATAAAATTATTATTTATATAAATTAATTATATTTAATTAAATCCTAAATTTAATACATCAAAATGATTAAATAACTCAAAATAATAAAATTAAAAATTTAGGTCCTTTCGTACAATAAATTTTTTATTAATTAAAGATAAAATCCAATCTGGCTCACACCGATTTTAACTCAAATCATGTATAATTTAAATAGTTGAACAAACTAAATACTAAAAAATCTACCCCTTAATTTAATTATAATTCAACATCGAGGCCATAACCTTTTTTATCAATAAGAACTATCCAAAAAAATTATGCTGTTATCCCTAAGGTAATTTAACAAATAATAATAATTTAATTAATCTTTAAAAATTAATAATAATTATAAAAAATAAAAAAGTTATTAAAATTTTTTAATCTCCCCAATTAAATTTTATAATATAAAAATTTTTAATTATAAAATAAAATTCTATAGGGTCTTATCGTCTATTAAATAAATAAAAACTTTTTTATTTTTAAATTAAATTCAAATAATTAAAATAATAAAACTTATTTCTCATTCAATCTTTCATTCTAGTCCTCAATTAAAAAACAAATGATTATGCTACCTTAGTACAGTCAAAATACTGCAATTATTTAGTTCACCATTGAACAGATTAAATTTTTTATAAAACAAAAAACCATGTTTTTATTAAACAAGTGAAAATACTACTTTGTCTAATTCATAAAAATAAATTTAAAAAAAAATTAATAACTTTAAACAAAAATTTACTAATTTTATAATAATAAAAAATTTTATAAAATTTAAAAAATTTTTTAAATAAATAAAATTTAAATTTATAATAAAAATATTATTTCAAAATAAAATTTATTATTAAAAATAACAATCAATCATAAATTATTAAACCTAAAATACTATTATTTTTAAAATAAAAAATTTTAAATAATAATAACAAAATTAACTCTATTATTATTAATATAAATTAATTATATAAAAAAAAACTATTTTACATAAATAAAATATAACTTAATTAAATTAAATTCTTTAAAAACTAGATATCAAATAAATCGATTAATATTTCATTACAAAATTTATATTAATAATATTAATTTAATAATAATTATAATATAAAATTATCTCTTTAATTTTCGAGAAAATCAAATTTATAAAATAATATAAATAAATCCTAATACAAAAGGAATAAAAATTTAATTATTCTTATATAAATTTTAAGTTTCATTTTACAAAAAATAAATTTTAAATTATTAAATAAAAATATATACAAAAACTTTTAATAATTTCAACTAATTTTAATACTAATAAATTAAAAAAATATTAAATAATAATTTTATAATATATTTAAATAAATTTTAATTAGTAAATAATTTTCTTTTTAATGTAAATAAAAAATTTTTTATATAAAATAAAAATTTTAACTAAAACCATTTTCCAATAATTTTACCATGTTACGACTTTTTTTAAAAAAATAAAAATGACGGGCAATTTGTATTTATAAAAATTCCATATTCAATTAAATTAATTAATTTAATTTACTATTAAATCCAATATTATTACTAAATTAAATTAATAAATCAAATAAGTTTAAAAACTTATTGTAACTCAATTAAACCTTCTATATAAATTATATATTGATTTAAATTAAAATAAAAAAATATTTATTAAAAATAAAAATTATCCATAAAAATTTTATAAATAAATATACATAAATAATAATAAAAGTATATCTTTACGTGGCTTATCAAATTAATCATCAAGTTCCTCTAATATAAATTTTAATACTACCAAATAATTTTAATTTAATGATCTAACATTTAATTTCAAATTATAGATTTATAAATATTAATAACAGGGTATCTAATCCTAATTTTTAATAAAAATTTTAAACTAAATAAATAAAAAAAATTTTAGTGAATTAAATAAAATTTCACTTAAAATTTAAATATATAAATTAATTAATAATTAAAATTTAAACAAAAATAGTTAACTTACTAAAATAGTTTAACCGCTATTGCTGGCACTAATTTTTTATCATAATTATTTAAAATTTCTAATTATAACAATTAATTATATAATCAAATTTAAATATTAAATTAATTTAATTTTTTAAAAATACTTATATAAACTTAAAATAAATAATTAAAATTTTAACCCATTATCAAAATTATATTAAAGAAAGGATGGTACCTATTTATAAATTATGAATCTATTGACTTATAAAATTTTAGTCTATTCTTTAAAATGAAAATAAATAATTAAATTTACAAAATTTATTCTATCAAAATAATCCCTTCTAGGTCTTTCATTTTATAATTTTATTTTTATAAAATTTATTTTATACAAATATTAATTAACATATAAAATTTAAGCTGTTCAATAAAATTAATTAGTAATTACTAAAATTTAATTAATCATTAATATAAAATATTTTATTATATAATAATAAAT